>JAHBCN010002374.1:0-92607 GCA_019359885.1 Listronotus oregonensis | reverse complement strand
TTTTATGTAGTTTTTTTTGAGAAAAAATATTTTCTGGTTAATTGGGCCCGGGAACCATAAAAAAAAAAGACCGTTACAAGTATTTTATATCCATGATTCAGAATTAATCCTTAAATATTTAAAGTTACATTGACAATAAAAAACTTTTTTTAAAATTTAAAGATATGACCTGCTTAATATTTTTTTTAGGAGTTAGGTTACAAAGATTTAAAACACAAACTATCATTTATTATTTCATCCTTATCATTTCGTCTTATAAAAATTTTAAAAAAAATCAAATAGGCTATACCTAAAGTCCAAAATTTGCAGTGACTCTTTAATGGCCACCCAACCAAAAAGCGGCTAAAAAAAAATTTTACATTAAATGTTTTTTGCCTAGGATACTTTTCCGCTCAAATAAAGTGAACGGAAAAGTTTTATCGCCACGTTGTCATAATTGGGAAAAAAGTTACCAGCCAGCGATCGCATTTAAAATAACAGCCAATATGTATTGAAATCATTGTTATTGGGAAGACAATAAATTTAGCAACACATAAGTATCCCTTAGTTTAAAACTTGAACAGACTTAAAATAAGCGATCGACGGGGTTTTCATGCTGTTGATGATTTTATTTATTATTATTGATTATGGACAGATTTTGTGTGTTTACTCAAAAGGGTATTTTCTAAATATTGTAAATTTTTTTTTCTATTTTTTAAATATTGTTTTGTGACAATTTTATTATAGTTATCTTATTTAGTGTATATAATTGTATATAAAGATTTAGTTTTGTTAAGTGTTTTAAAATTCAGTAAACTATGAATATTAACCAACTAGTAATCCGCCAAAAAAAAAGGGATTTAGGTTTAAAAAGAACAATAATGGTTAAAAAGTTTACCATGGGTTTGGGGAACGAAATCCTGAACTAACCATTTTGGTTGAGTTGTAACTTAACCAAATTTTTTTTGGTACGGTATTCAGAGTTTTAAAAGGAAATAATCAATATAAGTAATTATTGGGGTAACTGGAAAATGAGTTTTTTTCGCTATTTTTTACACCTACTTTCCGATTGTTAAACATGAATCAGAAGTTTTTTTTTTCCCCCTTTGTAGTTTTTAAAAAAAATAATAATTAAAATTTTAAATTACATTTTACGACATATTCCTTTAAATTTGCATTTGCACGAAAACATTTTTAAAAAAATCATACTTTTTTAATTTTAAAAAAAAATCAATCAAAAGTACGGAAAAAAACCTTAATTTTAAAAAAAAAGTAGGTAAAATGTTTAAGTCCGAATTTAACTCGAAATTCTAAAATGTTGACCTGTTGCCAAGTTGTAATATTTTTTTTATGACATTTTTTATATGCGGACCTTTTTGCTCGGCCCGAAAGATGAAAAAAAAATATCCACTGAAAGACCCGAAATAGTTATTGATTCTAAATGATGATTTGGGGCTTTCCCCGGGTATTTTTATAAGCCCCAAATATCGATTTAATATTAAATTTGTAATATCGGTGGTGAATTGGCAAGTCGGTGTAATTTGGGATTGTCTATCGTTCTTTTATAGTCTTTTTTTTTTGTTAAG
Source organism: Listronotus oregonensis (assembly GCA_019359885.1). Classification (NCBI taxonomy): domain Eukaryota; kingdom Metazoa; phylum Arthropoda; class Insecta; order Coleoptera; family Curculionidae; genus Listronotus; species Listronotus oregonensis. The sequence continues at coordinate 91,042 of JAHBCN010002374.1, read as the reverse complement.
ACTGAAATTTTTTTTTTTTTCGTAAAAAAAAAAACGGAGATGGAAAAAACATGAGAAATCGAAAAAAAAACTAAAATTTTGTGTTCTATGCCCTTTAAAAAAGGAGGTGAAAAAATTTAGCAAAAATTTACAATTTTCATTAATCCGAATAATAACCAAAATAAAAAGGCTTGTTACTAATTTACAAATTTTTTTAAAAAGGTTGATGAAAATGTAAAAAAAACTTTTCTTCTAAGGAAATATTTTTTTGATTTACAAAAATTTTTCATCTATTTTCTGAAATGCAACCCCACTGGATTGATTCCCCACGCCCCCCGGGGGAATTAAAGGGGATGCGTCTTCAGAAAATTTTTTCTTGAGGATGTTTTTTGAAAAGGGACAAAGCGTGCAACCAGTCCAAAAAATTTTAAATCTATAGATGGAAACCTATTTTTGTTTAAGTTTTTTAATTTTTAGCCATTTAACCAAAAAGGGGTTATTTGGGGGAATTAATGATCGTGACAATTTTTTGACTCCGGTTTTAAAATCATTAATCGTCAATTAGGGCCTTTATAAAAAAAAATTTCCCGCGCAATAAACAAATAAAATCTAGATTCCCAGTTACTAAACATATGTTCATTAAAATTCCCCAAAATGGCTTTTTTTAATCTAAAATACTTTATGTTTTACCCATTTATTGATCTTAATATTTTTAAACGGAATATGTTATGATAAAAAAAACCTGCAAAACCCCGGGGAAATTTGGGGATTATGTAATGCCCGTTTTTAATCCCCCCAATTAATATGGAAATTTTATTTTACCAATTTTTTTTTCCCCCAAAAAAGATCAATTTATAAAAAAAAAAAATTTTTGTTTAAAAAACTAAAAATTAAACTTTTTCCAAAATAAAATTAAATTTGAAATGCCCGGGGAAAATTTGTGACCCCCCTATAGAATGGCTTTTTTGTGAGGGAGCAGCGGTGGTAGCACTAACGTTATTTTTTGAAGAACAGTCCATTAAAAATTTTGAATAGTCGATACGGAATTAACCTCGAATTAATAATTGGCCCTTTTGGCTTTTTTTTTGGGTGACATACTTTTTCTATATTTCCCTTTAGCTACGAAGAGCTTTTTCCATTTCCCATTTTTTTAGCGTTTCAAACGAAGCACCTGCCTCAACAAGTAAAGTTGACGATGTGCGACGCAAACAGGGGGTGGTAAGCTTCTGCATTATCCAGTTTTAAAATTTTCGATCAATTTGGGGACCTTCCATGGTTTTTTTTCCCCAATGGTTGTACTGTACATCACCCTTTCATAGGTAAAAAGAATCTTCGCTCCTTTTTCCAGCTTCTTCATGTTGTGTACTTTTTTATTAAATTTAAAGCGCCAAATTTCTTCTTCAATGATGGTAAAACTTTTTGAAGTTGAAGTTTTAGTTTCGGTACCTTTATAACCAAGACTGTTCCTCTATCTTCAAGTCATCAATGGTCATTTTGACCAACTCATCTCGTCTTAAACCTCCAAAAACACCCATTACCAATATGACTTTGTGTACCAAGTAGATATCATCAGGAGCCTTCTTAATAAATTTTAATATTTGTTCTCCTTCCAAAACTTTGACTTCTTCGGGACGTATCCTTTCCACTTAACTTTTAATAAAGGTATTGGAAATGTCTATATTTTCATAGATATCAACGTAGACCTTAGGGTGGAATACTTGGTCCAAGAGAGTTTGGACTGTATTTTTCCGACAAAAAATAATTGTTTGTTAAAATATGTATAAAAAAAATCAATAACTCCAGTTCCTGAAATATGCCATGGTAACAATTAATGGTTTTCTGCTATTTTTGGATTTTACGTTTTTTTTTTTAATAAAATTACATTTAAGTATCCTTTGGGATAGCAAATATACTACCGGAGAAGAGAAATTGTGTTTAATTTTTGTTTTTTCAACCAAATAAACTTACGGGGATCTTGGAGTAATTTGAGTGCTGGGCGGGGTAAAAACGTATAAATTGATAATTATGTGTTAAACATAAACCAAAACAGAAATCTATTGAAAAATACGCAGAAAATCGGGAAAAACAACTTTTAATTTAAATTTAAAAAATATAGGTTAGAAATAAACTAATATCTGATAACACATTCTTTCTACATTGTCAAATTAAAATAAGTATCCAGTGTTGGGACCTAATAATTTTCGGCCATCAAATTTTGAAAACCGGGTTTTCTGTTTAAATTGGGATAAATAAAAAGCGTTTTGCTTACCAAAACTAACCATGACCGACTAGGGGCTCTTGAATTTGTCTAAACAGTTGGTCATGGTTAATTTTGGTTAGTTAAGCGGCTTTTTATTTTTCCCAATTATATTTCAATGAAAAATGCGGGAACGTATTCGAAAAGACCCTGATTTGGCAACACTGCACGCTGACTTTCCTTGTCATAAGGGGGAGTTTTCGATTATATGGAGAAAAATGGTAATTTTAAATTTTCAAATTAAAATAAAAAATATTAAAACACATAATTTCTCTTCTCTCGGTAGTATATTTGAAAAATTTCCCTATAAAAAAATGGAAAAAAATTTTGAAAAATTAAAAATTTTTAAACATATTTTTAAAAATAAAAAAGAATATGCAATAATTACCATTAAATTCCCAAATTAAAACGTTTTCGGTTATTTGAAGAATTGCGTTCGCTCTTTCCAAATACCAAATATGCCATACTCCCGATCATACTGTTCCCTTTTGTTTTAAAATGGCAAAGATTTTCGGTCGCTTTTAGGGCCTTTTTCTTATATTTTGTGGAATTTCTTCCATTTGGGCAAATCTTAAATAAAAATGCCAACTGACTAACTGACAGAAACATCAAAGTCAAACTTAACACCAGTCATTATCTACTTACGTATACAGGTACAGGTGCAACTTATTTTTATATTGCGAATAAATAATGTAATTAGTCATTGAAAAACTCTTTTTTTTGGGGAAAACATAAAGCATTGTATGACCCCGGGCTTTACGGACTATAATGCCCATCTATTTCGACCTTCAGGGCATTATAGTCCCCCGTAACGCCCTTGATACATAAATAGCTGTTAAAGGAAAATTTTATAAGTTAGGTTTTGATTATTAAAAATGTTAATATTTTTAGTTTTTAGGATTTAGATGTTAGAAGTCGTACTATGGTTCAAATACAAAAGTATAGATGTCGTTAGTGGTAAAAATCAAGACGAGTAATAAGAATGTTAAAAGTTTGTAAATAAAGTTTTGTTTCTTCAATATAAAAAGTAAAAACGTTTATTTATATTAAAAGTAAAAACCACAACAGTGGCTATTCCATCAGGTTATGGGCCCAGGATTGCCCTGTTAGTAAAATTAAAAGAAGAAAGTTGGTAAAAAAAGTAAAAAATTGGTGTAAAGAGTTCAGAAAAACCACGGACACCAAGCAGTAAAAAGATAAGATGGCGTCGTCAGAAGAAACTTTTCTAATCGAAAAACTAATGGACGAAACGACCTACCAGATTTGGAAATTTCAAATTGTAGTAACATTTAAAGCCAACGATTTATATGAAATAGTAAATGGAACTATACTGTTTGATAGTTTAACTAAAGACAAAGAAAAGGCCGAGTGGGTGAAAAAGGACGCCAAAGCACAAAAGATAATAATCACGAGCATTGATAGGAAATATATGATGCATGTTATAGAATGCCAAAATTCTAAGGAAATGTTTGAGAAAATTAAAAATATTTTTGAGAAAAGTACATCAGATCAAATATGTAACTTGCTACAACAATTTTACAGTTTTCAATATAAAATAGGAACGGATATGCATGCGCATATAAATAATGTACAAAACATTGTGCATAAACTGAAAGCACTAAATCAAAGCGTAGATGATAATATGGTCATTTCAAAATTGTTGTGCACTCTACCGAAACATTATGGATATTTCATAACTGCCTGGGAATCGGCACCTCAAAATGAAAAAACCCTAGAGAAACTTATTGCTAGGTTATTAGCCGAAGAAGATAGAAACAAAGATAAAGAAAGTGAAAAAGAGATAGCATTTGAGAGTAGCGAAAGACACAGCAGAAGCAAGACATATGATACAAGATTTTGTGAAAAAGATAAAAAAAGAACATGTTTTAAATGTGGAAAGATTGGACATATTGCCAGAAATTGTCCAGTTAATACTTTCAGTTCTGCCACTACAAATAAAGATTTTAGTAGAGGAAATCCAACATTTAAGAAAAAACAGTGCAGCATATGTAAAAAAACAAACCATGAAGAACAAGACTGTTTCTTTAGAAATAAGAAAGAAAGTAACAAAAGTAATAGTAAAATAGCATTTTTAAGTGAAAAAGGAGACATAACTACTGAGGAGTTTGTAGTCGACTCTGGAAGCTCAGCTCATATGGCTAATGCCAAAGACCTATTTTCAATGTTAGAAGAGACAAACTCTACCATACAAGTTGCAAAGAAAAATGAAAGAATGATTGCTCAAGGAAAAGGAATTATAGAAGGAAGTTCATGCATATTAAAAGATGTTCTGTTTATACCCGAGTTAAGGAAAAACTTACTTTCAGTAAATGCAATAACAGAAAATGATGGTCAAGTTATTTTTACAAAAGAAAAGGTGCTAATAAAGAAAAATAATACAAAAGTATTGGAGGGTATAAAGCAAGAAAGTGGATTGTATGTAGTAAACCTAAATCAAGATGAAAGTTACTTAACAGAGGAAAAGGAAAAAACTAAAACAAGTGAATGGCACAGAAAATTGGGTCATTTAGGTCAAAATAATATGAAAAGATTGTTGGATTTAGCAACAGGCATAACAATTAGTAAAAATGATTGTAATGAGCTAAAAACCTGTGAAGTATGCCTAGAAGCTAAGCAAACCCGACTTCCATTTAATACTGTAAGACAAAGAGCAAGAAGACCACTAGAATTAATACATACAGATATTTGTGGTCCCATAGAACCAACAACTTGGGATGAAAAACAATATATTTTGACTGTACTTGATGATTTTACACACTACTGTAGAGTTTATTTGTTAAAAGGCAAATTTGAAGCTACTGAATATTTAAAAGAATTTATAAGAGAGGCAGAGGCATATCATAATGTAAAATTGGCCAAAATTCGATGTGATAATGGTGGTGAATATACTAGTAGTGATTTCAAAGAGTGGTGTAAAACTAAAGGGATTGTTTTGGACTTTACTATCCCACACAGTCCTCAATTGAATGGTAAAGCAGAAAGGCTAAATAGAACACTTTTAGAAAAAGCACGAGCCTTGATTTTCGATTCAAATTTAAATAAAGAATTCTGGGGTGAAGCAATTTATGTTTCAGCATATTTACTTAATCGAAGCCCTACAGAAGCAGTAACAAAGACTCCTATTGAACTTTGGACAGGAAAAAACCAGATCTGTCCAAGATTACAAATTTTTGGTGCAACAGCGTATGCCAAAACACTAGGTTATGTTCGAAAACTTGATCGAAGAAGTAAAAAATATATTTTTGTTGGATATGCACCCAATGGTTACCGTTTGTGGGATGAATACCTTAGAAAAATTGTGGTATATAGAGATGTAGTATTTGCAGAGACAGAGGAAATAAAAAACAATACTATAAAATTTACTGTAGAGCAAGAAAATAAGGAAAAACTTGAAGAAAATCAAAATAATTTAGAATTAGGAGAAGGCATGGAAGGGGAAATTCCTCAAGAAAATCACAGTGAAACTAAAAGTGGAAGAAAAGTGAAAATGCCAGAAAAATTCAAAGATTATGTGACAAATACTGAAGAAGAAGCCTTTTTGACATATCAAGAAGCAGTGACATGTCCAGAGAAAGAGCAGTGGAAAGAAGCAATAAATGAAGAAAAAGAATCATTATACAAAAATCAGACATGGACTTATGTGGACAGAAGTGAAATAAAAGACAGAAAAATACTAACAAGCAAATGGATTTTTCGCATAAAAGATGACAACAAATATAAAGCTAGGTTAGTGATTCGAGGCTGTCAACAACAAAATGGCATAGACTACAATGAGACATTTAGCCCAGTGGTAAATACAAGTTCACTTAGAATACTGTTTGCACTATCGGTCAAGAATGACATGATAATAACAAAATTTGATATTAAAACAGCATTTTTGTATGGAAATCTGTGCGAAGATATTTTTATGTACGTTCCAGAAGGCTTTGAAAATGAAGACAATAAAAACAAAGTTTGCCAGCTTAAAAAGTCATTGTATGGGTTGAAACAGGCTCCACTAAAATGGAATGAACGATTTACACATTTTTTAAAACAAAATGGTCTAATTCCACTAAAAAGTGATCAGTGTATGTTTAGAAACGAAGAAAATACATTATATTTAGCAATATATGTAGATGATGGTATTGTGATTAGTAAATGCGAAAAGGAACTATCAAATTTACTAAAAAATTTGCAAGAAGAATTTGAAATGACTGTTTGTAAAAATCCAGACAAATTTTTAGGTATAGAAATAAAGAAAGAACCTGATACTATGACATTAACTCAAGAAAATTACATTCATTCGACACTTAAAAAATTTAACATGGAAAATGCTAAACCTGCAACTACACCTATGGTTTCCAGTAACATAAAGTATGATCAAGATAAGAAAGAAACTGAAGTCAAGTATCCATATAGAGAAGCAGTTGGAAGCTTGCTGTACATGACCAATAAAACAAGACCAGACATAGCATTTCCAGTGAACTTTTGCAGCAGAAAAATGGAGAATCCAACGGATCAAGATGTTGTGAATATAAAACGTATATTTCGCTATCTAGTATCAACAAAAAGTGATGGTATCCGTTATAGTAAGAACTCTGACTGTGAAAAACTAATCGCGTATTGTGACTCTGATTTTGCTGGAGATGTTGAAAGCCGCAAAAGTACAACGGGCTACATTATATTTTATTGTGGTGGACCTATTTCGTGGGGATCAAGAAAACAACCAATAGTGTCGCTGTCGAGTACTGAATCCGAATATATCGCGGCAGCAGACTGTGTAAAAGAAATATTATATCTTAAATCGGTAATTGATGAACTGACTGGAAGTGACATAAAAGTAATCCTAAATGTGGACAATCAAAGTGCAATAACAATAATAAAACAAGGACAATTTAATCGTAGAAGTAAGCATATAGATGTTCGATTTCACTTTATAAACGAAAAAGTACACGAAGGTAAAGTAACATTAAAATATTGTGCTACGGAAAACCAAGTTGCAGACATTTTAACAAAGCCCCTTGGAGTCAATAAATTTCAGTTTTTAAAAGAACATTTTATGTGTAAAAATATTTAAATTTGTTTTGTAAAACTAACTTTAAAATTTGGAGAAGGTGTTAAAGGAAAATTTTATAAGTTAGGTTTTGATTATTAAAAATGTTAATATTTTTAGTTTTTAGGATTTAGATGTTAGAAGTCGTACTATGGTTCAAATACAAAAGTATAGATGTCGTTAGTGGTAAAAATCAAGACGAGTAATAAGAATGTTAAAAGTTTGTAAATAAAGTTTTGTTTCTTCAATATAAAAAGTAAAAACGTTTATTTATATTAAAAGTAAATACAAAATCATTGCTTACATTCCTCAATAAAAATTAGAGTTTGTCAAATAGGTATACAAATATTAAAAATAATAACTAGGTAATTAAAATTTTTTTAAAAAAGAAGAACCATTTAAGACAAACATATGAAAATGCATTAATTAAAACATAAAACCCAAAAATTTTTTTAAAACAATGTGAATAATCAATAAAATTACAGTTAAGGACAAAAGAACAAAGAACAGAGAGACATCACACTGGAAAATATTAAAATTATATTTAAAATATTGCTCTGTGCTGAGAAGGCATTTTTTATTAAAAACGTTTTTATTTTCTTTAAATTTCTGGAGATTCAAGTTTTTGACTCTCTGTGGCAACAAGTTATACAACTTTATCGCCATGTGCTCAGGCCTGCTCTGACATTTTGTTAGCCGACAGTGGGTAGGCACATAATGAGTCTTATTCCTTGTGTCATGATTATGTATATCCTCATAGGTTGGCAAACCGTTCTTCTGCTTTATGTAAACTAAATTTTCTAGGATATAAGCACAAGGAAAAGTAAATATTCCTAAGCTGACGAAGGCACCACTGCAATCCTCCCGGTACCCCAGACCTGCTATTATTCGTATAGCTCTTCGTTGCAATCCAAATACCCTAAGGGCATTGGACGAGTGTCCCCATGCGATCACTCCATAAATCATGACACTATGAAAAAGCGCGTGATAGGCTGTTCTCATAGTCTCACCCGAAACACATCCACACAAGTTTCGCATCACAAATACACTACTTTCTAGCCTCTTTGCACACACTCTCCAGCATGTACACATCCCATTTCAATTTAGTGTCCAAGCAAATTCCCAAGAACTTAACAGATGACGTTGGTGGGTCATGATCAATGTATCTCAGTGTAAACATTAATTTCTGAGTTTTATCCTAGTTAAGTATGAGTCTGTTGGACAAGAACCATTCTTCCACTGTCGCCCTTGCTTCATTCAGCCTATCATTCGCCATTTGCTTAGATTCTCCTTCCGTGTAGACAGTTGTGTCATCCGTAAAAAGACAGAAAACTTGTCATGAGTAGTAATTTCATTTGAAGTTACACACAATCATTTTTTGTAGGTTATGTTCGATTTTATCATTCTCTTATTTTCGTAAATTTCTGAGAACTAGTTACATACATTCTTACGAAGGATTTCCAGCAAAAACATGCCTGCCCCCTCCATCCAACCAAAAACAGATAAGTCTTGGTTGACATTCTCAACCTTTTGAAAAGTCAAAGATTCCAAGACTCTGCAAGAATTTACTATTTTCTTTATTATATAGATCTTATTATAACAAGAAAAATTATAGAAGGGCAAAAAACGCACCAATTTTATCAAAATCTAAACTGGGATACAAAAATAGAGATGACATAATTTTGCATGTATATGATAAAGATAACGAATTACACGAACTGGTAAAAGAATCATTTAAGTTAGAAAATATGGATATAGAAACACCTAATAAAAATATAATTTCCGAAGAAGACAAAAAAGCCAAAGATATTTTGGAAAAAACTACAGAAAGGATTGAAGAAAGAAAATGGGAAACTGGCTTCTTGTGGAAAAATGAAGACATAAGCCTACCACCAAGTAAGAGGAATGCTTTCAAAGGATTGAAGTCAATAGAAAAGAAAATGGATAAAAACAAAAACTTGACAAAAGTCAACTCCAGGCCGCTCACACACGTCTCCATAGATCCAGAAAACTTCGATGCTATCACCCCAAATCACTTTTTGTTAGATGGCCCTAGTTCTTTAAGCTCTTTTGGAACGTTTAATGAAAACGACTTGGTAACCAGAAAACAATGGCGTTTAGCGCAATACCTTGCAGACTGTTTCTGGAAACGGTGGGTAAAAGAGAATCTACTAACACTTACCCGAAAAATGAAATGGTTTAAGAAAGATCCAAGAACAGTAAAAATTGAAGATATCGTTGTTATTTCTGATAATACCCTACCCCGCAACTGCTGGTCAAAAGGAAGAATAACTGAGATATATCCAAGCAAAGATGGGATCATTAGAAACGTTAAAGTCGAAACCCTGTTTGGCAAGTACAAGAGACCCATATCGAAGATCTATATCCTTGATGTATAACCCATCTCATGTGAATTTCCAAATGGTTCCCGTTTTGCTGTTCCTAATGTATTCCTGTCCGTTATATTCCTATTTGTTACTAAATAAAGAGTGAAGATTCCTTCACTGGGGGAGTGTTACGAAGAATTATAATTATTTTGGGTTTTTCTTTGTTACCTGTTAAGAACAATATTTTGTCATAGTTATAATGTTAATTTCAATAAAACATTGATAAAAGTCAAATCACGTTATTTAATTTCTTAAATATATTTGGCTAAAATAACAAGTTTCACAGTCGGGAAATACAAAAACATAAAATATAAAAACAATAACAATGACAATGACAATTATATTTTTCCATAGTTATGACGTTAATGTTAATAAAACATTGATAAAAGTCAAATCGCGTTATTTAGTTTCTTAAATATATTTAGCTGAAATAACAAGTTTCCACAGTCGGGAAACATAAAAACATAAAATATAAAAACAATAACAAAAGTGTTAGATGTGACGTCGAATTGCAAAAGCAAATTTAATGTTTAAATTCATTATAATAAAAGCCTTTAAAAAATACAATTAGGTACATTGTATTTTTAAGCCTTTTATTATAAAGTTTATAAGCATTAAATTTGCTTTTGCAATTATTGTACCTTTAAATGACGTTATTTCACACCAGTGGTGCACGTTACACATAAAAGAGTCCATTATTATTATCACTAATAAATTTTCCCCTTGTTAGCCACAATGTTCAGATCAATAAAGAACAGGTATATATTGGCAGTTAAGTAGACATTCTATATAATCTTCCATCACCCGATATCTACGATCTATGTGGAACTTGGCAAAAGCCAAAGAACTGTTAAGTGCTGAAGTAATTCAGTATGTTAAATGCAAATAAAAAAGTTCTGTTATACATATGGTTTAATTGGATTGGTTGCAAGAGGTAAAGTTTAAGGACTTCGCGAGCAATGTTAAGAGACTTTCCTACTCGTATTTAAACTGAGAATTATATGGAAAATACATGTAAAGTTTTTTAAATTAATTTTAATTGGGACTTACATAGTTGAATTCTCATTATAAATGAATAGGTTTAAAAAATGTATTAAATTTATAGTTTTAATAATTAATTATAAAATAAGTACAGTAACGGCCATTAAATCTTGGGCAATTCTTTTCCCTTTCGTAAAATAGGTTTATGCCACCTTCTACTGAATAAAGAAACAGGTGTCTGTTGTCAGTGTCTAAAAATATTTTTTTAAAATGCCAAACTTAACTTTGGATAAAGATAATACTACTACGGATAGATGGTTCATTTAAATGGGGCGTTCTGAATCAGTTCGGAGATATCAATGCTTCCGTAAATGCGAATAAAATTAAGTCGGTAACCCTGCCCCAGCGAAACGAGGTACGAAACCATGTGCGACGTTGCTAATGTCTTCTCGTAGCTTGTACCTTATTCGGAATACGAAGTAGCGGGTTGTGTATTTTCTAGTCGCGTTTCATCACGCCAATAGTAAGGCCTGCCGGCAACACTGTTTTACTTTCGTTCAAGGATTGAAATGCATAGCGCGAAAATCTTCGATGGACATTGGCTCGCGTTAGCCAAAGTCCATTAGGGCAATACCTCCTATACAAGAAAAGGCCTTCGGGGCTCCAAATAAATTACGCGTGACGTCATCACATCTAGGCCGGATGATTTTTTCCATATAAAAGTCGCTGAGCGTGGTGGCGTACAGCGTTGTGCTTGCTATTAAAATTGTACTAGATCTATTACAATTAGACACTGACTACTACGCTACTACAATAGCTAAAATCCGAATAATCTATTACATTTTCATAAAAATCTTGTTTAATCAATGAAACCCAACAGCACTCAAAGCCAATCCTAAATAAAAATTGAAAAAAATGTAATCTAGTACAATCTAGTACATTTTTGGGAGCAATTTTAGTACATTTGCTTTATGTCGAAAGCACAACGCTGGGTACTAATACTAACCTAACTTTTAGTTTAACGTGAGTGTAACTTTTGCTTTTGTTGTCTTATCTCGTTTATTTTTAAGATTAAATCAGTTTTCTGTTTACCTATTTGCGGGTTTAAAAGTTCGAGTATTTTTTGTGAATATGCCGTATAAGTGGGCTGTGCTGCGGGTTGCCGTGGTAATTACACTAATGGGCCAAAGTTCATGTTTTCCCAACGACAGCGAGCTAAAAAAAAAATGGTTGCAATCAATTCCGCGAGACGATTTAGTCCCAAATAAAAACACTAAAGTGTGTGAATTACATTTTACTACAGGTAGTATTATTTGGATTATTTCAGAGCAGGATCCAAAAACAGGTAATATTATCACAGTAAATTTAAAGAAGCATCGATTGAGAGATAATTCTGTTCCTACTATTTTCCCAAATACCCTTCCTATTTTTCAAATGTTATATCAGTTTATTAAACTATAATAGAAAATTTAGAAGAAATTGATACCTAGTATTTTGTACAATTAGTGACAATAATGCAATAAATAGTAAAGCAATGAGTAAGTTTTCAGACTTAAATGAACTGCATGTGAATTGGAAAGAGACAAATTACTAAAGCATGGCTATTCACTTAGCTTAAAGGCTTTATATCCATCATCTATAGAAAGACAAAATGTCAAATTATCCCTTAAAATATTTAATCCTTTTATTATCGAGGCTCTAAAAGGCCCTTTAATAATTTATCTTATTCACAAAACACAGCAGACTTTATTAGCATTATATGGACATGGTGGAAAATCGTTAACGTTAAAACTCCCCCTTAAGGGAAAACATTTATTAGATATACCAGGAACCTTTCACCAAATCAATACTAGCTGAGCCCAATAAGGATCCTAAATTTTATTTCTTAAATCAAATGCAAAATTGGTTAGATACTTGAAAGCACTTTTCCAAATAACTTAACTCGGCAGACACACACTGCATTAAGTCACACCATCACTGGACTTTGAAGTTACTAAATATTGTTTAACAGAATTAGATATGAATTATGTATTACTAGGCAAATTTCAAACAGATCCATTGGAAGGGCGGTTTACAGGCAATTAGCTGGCGGCCATTACCATATCTCAGTTCGCCAACTATATGAGTCAGAAAAAAGGCTCAGAATTCAATCTGTACTGTCACTAAAATCTAGACATTATGGAAATATTAATATAAATGAATTCTTTCAATCAGATTATGACACCCTCAGCGAATCCCAAGTAGATACCTCTTTAAGTTATGCTGGACTAGATTGATAGTTTGTTATCCAAACTTGTTATTCAAGACTCGGACCTGAAGCTGTCAGATCTGAAATGCCAATTATAACTTATTTGGGTGGATACTGCTGCTACATTGTTTTAAAAAAATCAACTGTGAGTTTTGCAAGGATAATCTAACATTAAATGAACCTTGCATTGTAGAAGATTCTTACAATCTTATACGATCTAAGTCGGGGGCGTATTTTATATCCTCGTGAAAAAGTAGTAAATATATGTTGGTATCTTACATTATATTTAAACTAATTGATGAATTTGAAGACACTTTTTTGGATATTTACACAAAAGTCAAGCTTTCAATTGCTCTTAAAGTATCTATGTAAACATGAACTTTTAACTCCTTTTGAGAAATGCAAAGAGCATATAAAATTTGATAATACAAAAATTTTTCTCAGTAGCATTTCTAACACATTTCTTAAAAATTATTGCTCTAAAAATAATCATAATCAACTGAGTAAAAACTAGAAAAGAAACTACAAACCTTTAGTAAATAGTCTCGTAGCCCTCTTTCTTATTTTAAAAGAGCACCTAGATAAGAAGTATGATTAAACTCCAACTATGACAGTAAACCCCAATTATGACAGTAAACCCCAATTATGACAGTAAACCCTAATTATGATACAGTAAACCTCAATTATGACAGTAAACCCTATCTGTGACACTATACCGTATAATGACGCTAAAATCTGCGATATTACGTGTATAGGAATATCGGGTTTTTGCTTTTGAAATTTCGTTTTCCCCGGAAAAAAAATCGAATGGGGTGCGGCTAAGGGTTCAGTTCACGTTCTGGCAGCCCCGTTTAAACAGGAAACCCCTAATAACATTATAAAAAAATTACACATATAACAAACTTGAACATAATAATTCCTATTCCTGCTAAATACTTTAGGCCTAGATGTGATGACGTCACGCGCAAAGCACCGAGGCCTTTTCTTGTATAGGAGGTATTGATTAGGGGTATCAAAAATATAGCATTGAATGGTTTATCTTATCCGCAGTAGTATTATCTTTGCTTTGGATCAAAAAGTATTAATTATTCATTATATTGAGCAGAAAGGTTGGCAAGAAAGGGATGTGGCGGAAGAGCTTAACATCCCAAAGAATACTATTCTTTGTTAAAAAAAATGGCAGGAAACACACTCCTTTAAGAGAAGAGCTGGAAGTGGTGGCCCCAAACTATCGAATCAAAAACAAGATAATAATTTAGTTAATGTTTTGAGAAACCAACCATTTAAATCTGTAGTTATAGCAAAAACGAAAAGAAATTTCCTAGCATCGGTTAGAACGGTACGGCGACGAATAAGGCAAATATCCGAATTGGACAGAAGTAGTGGGCGATTTTTGGTAAATGTTTAGGGGTGGCTGAGTGCACAAGGACTTGGTCTATGTTATTTTATCGAAGGAAGGTTTAATGCGGATGTATATAGATCTACAACAAAATATCATGCTTCCTTCAGTACTGGATCGATTTCCGGACAGAGAAATTTTATTTTCCAGCAAGATAAGTGTCCCGTTCATACGGCCCGGCAAGTCGATGAATGAATGGACGAGCAGTGTATCAGGGTTTTACCTTGGCCCGCACGTAGTCCGGATTTAAATGTTACGAAAAATGTTTGGGGCTTATTAGGTAAAAAAATAAATAGGGAAAATGAGTTTAGGCCGCAAAATGTAAACGAACTTAAGGATAAAATTTTAGGAGGCGAGAAATGAGTTACGAGGAAATCCGGACTACGCTCGGGCTTTAGTCCGTAGTTAATTTTTCAAAAAGTCAAAGCTATTATTCTCTGGTTTAAAATAACTCGATCTCTGGAAAAAATTCCAAGCTATTTTAATTTACGGGGATCGTAATCGTCATGCTTTTGCATGCTTCTGTTAGAATGTTCAACGAACGTTCTTCAGAACGTCCTATTTGCAGATAATTCTTCCGGGCTTTGGTGTCTAAATTTATTGAAACAGAATCAGTAAAAGGCACCCCAACATCAGGAGAATCAAAAATTAGTGAAGAAACCAAAGTCCAAATTTTTTTCTGAAATGATACACGATCTGACGCGATCTACCAAGTTGGTGGCGGATGCTTGTGATATTTCGTATTTATCCGTGAAAAAAATCTTAAAATCGAACTACTTTCACTTTGAGTGTAAGAGAATAATATCTTAATGCCAATTATCCAAATGATAGATCGATCGTCGTAGTTCAAAAGAATGGCCACCTAGGTCACCTGACCTACCCCTTTTAGATTTGTGGGATTAGGTAAAAATCAAAAGTTTTTAAAACGTTTCCTCGGAACCCGGATGAATTTCGTCAATGCATTATCGATGCGTGTGTAAAAACAACCCCGAAAATGATCCATAACGGCAGAGAAAAATTTACAAAAAAAATGTTTATTTGCCAAAAAGTCCAAGGTGGACAATTTCAACTCCTTAAAATAAACTTACATTTTTGTTTATTTTTTCTCTATTAAGCCAGATCTTTGTAATTGTGTTGTGTATTTTAGGTTTGCCAATAGATTTAATGATCTTTTGGGTATTGTTTATTATTGAATTGACTATCACTAAGAAGCCATATTATAATTTGACAAAAATATCAAAAATAAACCGTCGTTAATTGTTACAGTTAAAAAATGCCACGAAAAATTAATTTAAAATTCGAATATTGAAACAAAACTGGGAAAAATAAAAATTAATGCTATTACAAAAGCGGTTTGACGCGGGAACCCAAAAATTGTGGCTGTATTCAGCATGTAAAATTTTTAAAAAGAGGTGTCACATGATCCTCTTTTACATTATAAAAAAATACATTGATGACGTCACGTTGTTGCTGTGACACTTCCAGCTGTCAGTTTTATGTAAATTGTCATCATTTTGTTAGTCATGCTAACATTCCAAATTTGATTTAAATATCTTCACTATTTTGAAAGATATAAGAGGAAGGGCGGATTTTATGTCCTCACTGTATTTAATTCTTGCTTCAGACCAGTGGATGCGGTGTTGTTTTAATCATGCATATTTCGTAACCCCCGGCCAGGATGTTTCACCTCGTTCCGTATATGTTTTTTGTGTTCTTCAACTTTAATTTTAAGTGGTTTTTATGTTTTTCCAATATTTTCCCAATACTTCGACACATTTACAGAAAATTTGGCAGATATAGTTTTTATTTGAAATATTGTTATTCGGTCCCGTCTTGGTAAGACAAGTCCACTTTAAGAAGTATTCTTACTAAGGCGAGAAATGCAAAGAGCCTCCCAACTTCCTTCCTGAAAGCTAACATGGATATTATTAAGTTATACTTGGACCAAAGTAAAGAAAATAAACTTTTTACATTATTTTGCTCCATCCTGTACCATTTGCATACATTATTAATTATTACCACTTGATTTTTACAAAAATATTTTCTCTACGCACAAACCCATTCATATCAATAAATCTCAATAAACTTTTGATTACGTTACCATACTATTCATACATACTAGGTGTGGGTAAGACAAGGCTGTTAAATGCAGCTATAGTATAGGAGCTAGATTAATGGTGGAAGAATGTACGTAGATGGTTTCAAAAGATTCCGGTTTCAACTAAATTTGAGATAAAAATAAAGGAAATGGTATTATTTTTTAGGTATAATTGGTTTTAAGTTCCTTACTTCCCGGTTAGATCGTTGGAAAGTATCTCTGTACCAGCAAAAAATTGTCATAGACTGCAAATTAAGCGGCTGCATCTGATTGAATCTATTCAGTCATGAGAGGATAATTTATTAATGGGATCAATAAATTTTATGGAGAAATGTACAGCATCAAGTATTTGCATTTCTACATTTTTCCTGGCCTGGTTTGACCTCCCATTACACTGCTTCAATACGATTAAATTATAATAAAATTAACATTTTTTTACTAAAAAAAGAAAAAAAATCCAAATTTTTTATACGTTTTGCACCGATTAAACTGTTTTAAAGTATTATTAGCAAATTAAAATGTCGATATTACCTATATTATTTTTTAATTAAGAAATACATTTTCTAACATATTTCTCTTTTTTCAGGTGAGTTCCAGTGTCAATTTTTAATAGTAGGTAAGATTATACATTTGGGTATACATTATTTAAATAAAATTTAAAGTAAATAACTCTACATTGTAACGTTATTAGGAATATCTAACCTACTATAAAGTTTTTATTTTAAATGCAAAAACAATACTTTAAATAAGACAATAAAGGCAACTCACAAGTGCATGATCAAAAGAAACACATCTAAAATTTTATAATTGAACATTTTAAAGTAAGGACTTTAGATTGTTTCATGAAAAAAGTTCCTATAAACATAGGTATGTCCGAAGTTGCTTCGTTTCTGAGGTACAGGGCGTAAAAGTTAAAAAAAATCGGTATTTTATAAATATCCTAAATATCCTTTAATCGATTTGGTTGAAATTTGGTACAGTTGTTTACAGTAATAAGGCGCTTATTTGGGCCTAACTAGATTAAAATGGTCCAGTGACTTCTCAGTGGGCATTACATCCAATATTATTGAGAGAAAAAAATACGCCACTGACTTTTTGTAGTTTTTATATTTTTTTATTAAACATAACTTTTTATTTTCTTTTGTTTTCTTCATATTCAGTTTAGTTTTAAAATAAATAAAGCCACTATAACCTTTTCTTAAAAGTATTTTTTCATAAGAGACCAGAAAGTTGAATTTTTAGTTGCTTAATCAAAAAAGAAAGTCAGTGGCGTACCTAAAAAAAATATTTTAACACCCTGTATCTCATAAACAAGACCACTCCAGACATATGTTTATAGGAACTTTTTTTCATGAAACGATCTAAAGAGAAGTCGTAACGTAGTCAGGAAACACCCTGTATAGACAAAAAAAAAACTACCTGAAGAACACAAAAAGTTTGTTATTTCAAGATTAATATAATATATGTATATTTAAAACAGAATAATTTTTAATAAAATAAATAGACTGAACGAAGTACAAAGAGGAAGATTTATTATAATGTTTAAAGTGGGTTGCGCCATAAGGCACAAAATGCAAATGATCTATGGAACAAAATTAGGGAAATATGGAATAACTATAATGCATGTCATATCCAAAGACTGATAGCATCCCTACCCAAGCGTTTAAAGGTAATTATCTAGAAAAACAGCGCTATCCTTGATATTTTTATGTTTTTCTGTTGTTATAATAAATTTGAAAACAAAATATGTAATATACCTACAGGGCCGTATTTAGGCGGTGGCGAAATGGGCGGCCGCCAAGGCGCAGCCACTCTGGGGGCGCAAAATCGGCCATATATTTTTTCATTAGTTATCAGTACCGAAGTCATATTATTATTTTTTATTGACAAAAATGGTAATTGTCTAGAAAGTAGCCGCAACTTTGGATTTTTTGAACTTCGCTAAATTTGGTATCCGGGTTTTTTTGGGCGCTGATCACGAATATAAAAAATTTGGCGAAAATGTTTCGTTTTGGAAATATCCGTCATGAATATCCATCAAAAAACTTAAAATATTTTATAAACACCTTTAAAAAACTTGTTTTTATATGCCTTACCAGTGGCGGCTCGTGGGTTGGCAGCCCGGGTCGGCAGATGCATTACTTATTTTTTTTCCACAGAAAAACATTTACAATGACTGCTCAGATTCATGACAAGCAAAAAATACGATATATATTAATCGATGTATAATAGAGTGATTTTTATTACAACTTCGTTATGTTTGTCATTTTCTAACTGAGCTAAGTTGTTTACTAAATAAGTAAATGTTTTGTTTACCAAAGAGATTTACCATGGATTTTAATTTTTTTCGTTCGGGTTCGAAAACAATTTATTTTTTGTTTCACTTCCTGTAAGCCAGGCATACTTTGATACCAATTTTCTGAAAAAGCCCGTTACTTCCTTTACCTGCCGTATTAATTAAGTTTGACATCTTGGGTGTCGGACGCCCATTATTTATTATTTTAACTTGCTCAAGTCGAATGCCATGAACAATATCATCAGGTTATAATGGTTACATATCCATGTTCGTTTTCCGTTAAAGAGCTTCTCCTCCATTTTTGTCGGAATCAAAAAATTTACAAGGCTTACCTGACACCTATGAGATAAAAATAATATAATAATTAAATCACTTTCTCATGAAATTACACTACAACTTCTTTTACGATATTACAGCTCGTTTATTTTAAAAACAGTCCCGAAAAACACTAAAATATCGATCAACACGCACTCCCACACAATACTAAAAATATTAATAAAAATCGACGCGGGTTCTCTTTGAGTTTAATAAGAACCTAAACCTAACCTCACTTTATTTTGATCGGCAACACTATATTTGCCGAATGTGGCTATTGATATGAACAAAACAAATCAGTGTATGTTTGGTTGCCTATTTTATTTGCACCTTTCTCTGTGATTTATTAATGAAACCGTACGGCAAGCCGGGCCAGGGAATACCAAGGCGATTCAAAAGTAGAAATGGTTTGGTATAGGTTAATCGCAGGAGTTTTAAACTACGCGAGTCATTTGAAAAGTAAATTGGTAGTAAAATGGCTTTCTAGTAAAAAAGATAGTTGTTAGAGATTGGATTTTGTTTAGAAGTTTGCACTCTTTAAATTTATTAAAAATTATTTTGTTCTAAATATATCATATTAATCTTGATCCGTTGACATTTATTAAGTAATTATTTTGCTTTTCGGTAAAAAAACGTTACTTACTTAAAAAAATCACATTTTTTAGTATTTTAATCGCTAAGGCCTTAAAAATAAAAACCCAGTTTACGCAATTTCGAAAATATGACAGAAAATGTTAACCTAAGAGTCCAGAATTTTGCGCCCGCAACTGTACCTATTGCAAAAATGTTAAAACAGAAAAGTTCCAAATTATATTTGAACCCCCTCCCCTAATTTTATTTGTATGCGTTTTATTTTATTTAAATTTCTTTAAGTTCTCCTGTTCTATTACAGTTTTACTGTAAAAAATAAACGCATAATGTATTAGTTAGGGTGAGACAGTATTTCTGATTTATTTATAACATAGCCTTTAGGTGTGACTGGCGTTGAACTTAGACTTTGCATTTGTATTACCAATGAACTAACTGATTAGAATTATAGGTTTATAACACATTAACATTTTCCTATACGTTAAGTTTTTTTTTAATTCTGTAAAATGTTCATTTTTTCGCTTAATGTTTATATAATACTAGAGAGAAAAAATGTTGTATAATATGTCAACAATAAAATAAAACCGTTTTTTGTTTGTTATGTACCGTTTAGAAGTTATGTCAAATTAAAACAATTATTCAGAGTTTTTTTAAACGTTTAAAATAATATATTATAACAAAAAATAACTGCTGACATAAATATTCAGTGTCACTATACAAGTATATCCCAAGATTTAAATGTAGGCCTCTGTTAAACCAGGCTGTTTAATAGGCTTTCTCGTGGTTTAAAATACATATTATTATTTAATGTAATCTCTATCACCTTTAACACATTTGCCGTTACCAAATTTTTTTCCTTTAGGGGTACCAAAAATAAATAGCCTTTGGAATGGTTAAATTCTTTTCCGGAGAATTTTTTGGTGGGAAAGTCAGAGGTAGCTTAATCTGGGGAATAAAGTGGTTGTTGCCATAATTCCTTTTTTAATTTAATGATGTTTGGAATGGTTTTTTTAATTGTGTGAGACGAAACGTTGTCTTGATGAAAAATTGTTTTTCTTTTCTGCAAATCAGATTTTTTCTTACGAATTTTTACATGTAACTAGTCCAAAAGGCTACAAGAATAATCTAAGTTTATTATTTTACCAGATCAGAGGTAATTTATTTATAAAATTTTTTTTGTATTTCAAAGAACCAATGGTATTACCTTCTTGATTGATTTCTGGACCCTAAATCGCTTCGTAGCCAAAGTACTGGGTTTATACCATTCTTTAGCCACTTTTTTGATTTATGGTAGACCATTCATATTGTTAAAACTATGCGCAAAATCCTGTTTGTCTCTTCTAAAACGTTTTAAATGCTGCTTAGAACGTCGCGTTTACATCTGTTTTTGTTTCGTTGTGTGAATTCGGTACTCTTGGTTCACACAGCTTTTTGAGACCCAAAATATTGTTAACCCTACTTCTAAAAAATCCCTAGAGCTGCAACTAAATATCTCTCAATTATTTGACGATCTGCCCAAACTATTCCCTGTATTAGTCCAGGAAAGTTAAGAAAAATAGCAGAAATATTTCTAGCCAGCAGATATCGAGATGTGGTTTTCTGCTTTGGGTTCAGGAAGGTCCCAGAAAATGACTCTAGGAAGTCTGGTTCATGCATTTTTTGAAAAATGCCTTCTTGGCCGGAAAATGCATTTTCCAATTGTATCATTACTTGCACCATTATGGGAACGACTGCAATTTCGGAAAAATCGCTTGGAAATCATTATGGGGGTTTTCGGGGCTGCCAAACTTGATTCTGACATTAAAATTACCCGAGGGTGCTCTGAGGTGGCCCTGTGATGGTGTCTGGGGGGTGAATTGAGGGAGAAATGGCAGCATGCCTAAAAATAGCTCCAAACTTGTTACTCGGGGGTTTTCGGGGCTGCCGAACTCAATTCTGGCATAAGAATTATCCGGATGAGCTCGGGCATGGCTCTGTGGGGATGTTCGGGAGGTGGATTGGGGGAGAAATGGCAGCATGCCTGAAAATCGCTCCAAACTCGTTACTCGGGGGTTTTCGGGGCTGCCGAACTGGATTCTGTAATTAGACTTACCCGGGGGTGGCTCTATGGGGGTGTCCGCGGATGAATTGAGGGAGAAATGGCAGCACGCCTGAAAATCGCTTCAAACTCTTTACAGAGGAACCCCCGAGCACCCCCGGGGAAACCCAGTGCTATAAATGAATTTGGTCCAAAAAACCCCCGAGTAACGAGTTTTGAGCGATTTTCAGGAACGCTGCCATTTCTTCCCCAATTCACCCTCCGGGCACCCCCACAGAACCACCCCCGAGCACCCCCGGGTAATTCTAATATCAGAATCGAGTTCGGCAGCCCCAAAAACCCCCGAGTAACGATTTTCGAGCAATTTTTTTGAGTTTTCAGTCGTTCCTATAATGGTGTAAGTAATGATGCAATTGGAAAATGCATTTTCCGGCACTGAAGGCATTTTTTAAAAAATGCATAAACCAGACTTCCTAGAGTTATTTTCTGCGACCTTCCTAAACACAATGCAGAAAACCCCCTCTCGATATCTGCTGGCTAGAAAGAATTTCCGCTATTCGGGTGATTTTGATCTAAATGCCCTGGACTATATTTTTGAGACTCTTTCTGGTGTTGATGCACTTTTTAAACGTTCTTTACGTGAATTGACATCATTATGCAGACTTGCTTTGGTTATATACTTTTCAAATATAAGCCATTATTTATGGATTGATATTCCAAGTTAGGTTTGCTTTGGGATACATACAAAAGATAAAGGTTAGAAAAGAAATAATATTTTTTGGTTTGAAAGACCAAGTAACTCCAACAAGACCAAATTATTGTTTATTTTGGTTAGTTGTGGTTACATACAAATCAGTCGTAGATGATCTTAAGGAATAGGCAAGTTTTAGATAATCAAAGGACTTAAACTATTTTTTTTTAGTAAAATATTATGTATATAATCCAAACAAAAAGTTTTCTTGCATGATACTTTTTTCTGTAATTAATGAAACAAGCGAATAATGATAATAGATTGATATTGGATCTATCCTTTTCTAGCTTGTGTGTTGTTAAATGATAGAACTAATCCTACTTAATTTTTTGTAAATATTAAATCTTTAACATTTTTCTCAAAAAATGTCACGTGACGAAATCATGTTAAAACTTTTTTTTTTTTTTGGACATCACGATACAAAGTTGGTGATTTTTTGTTTTTGAAACAAAATTAAGGGCGCCCAACATTGGGGTTCTTGAAAGGGAACAATTATTATCGACAATAATTATAAGAAATATAATTAAAAACAAAAAAAAATGTATGTGAACAAATTTGTTTCTTCCTAATTTATAATTAAATATTTAAAAGTTAAAGCTCATGTTCGATTTCGAGCACTGTTGGCTTACTAAACCTGGACTTTAAAAAAATATATATCCACTTTATTAAAAGGCTTTCTTTTTAAAATAACAGAGCAATGTCTAAAAGAACTGAAAAAAGATAAAAATAAACCAGAAAAAAAATCATATTTTAATTTCACCGTTCGTAATTTTTCTTGGAAATCTATTTAATATCGCATTTATAATATCAAAATTTAAACTCTTATCGTTAAAAAACTTCTTTTTTATATAATTTATACCAAACACATTTTTAAAATTGCAAACCAAAAATAAGTAAACAAAATATTTGTCAAATGTCAATGTCGAATTCCATACGCCGCGTTTACACCAAAATCTTCCACTAAGAATTTTTCCACAAGTTGCGGCAATTTGGGGTTCTTTTTTTCAAAATACAGCAACTTTTTTTTTCTTTTTCCAATTTGGGAGATAAATCTTCCACTAAATTTTGGTTTTTCCCCGTGTTTACACCAAAGTTGACAACTAAAAGTTGTGAAAAAAAATTGTTTGTAGACAACTAAAAGCTGCTGTTCTTAAATTGAAGCAACAAGTGAAAGATTTTTTGTAGAAAACTAAAAGTTGCTTTTCTCAAACTTAGAGCAACAAGTGGAAAACTTATTGACCAAAAAATGGCACGAAAGGATTAGCAGTAGTTCTCCACTGGTTTTCTACAAGTTGCTTGCGCAAAGCGAACAGCAACAAGTCTTCCACTTTTAGTTGTTAACTTTCTTTAATCTTTACCGACACTCCGCAGGAAACCAAAATTTAGTGGAAGATTTGCCTCTCCACAAGTGAAAGAAAGAAAAAGTTGCTAAATTTTGTAGAAAAAGCAACAAATTGCCGCAACTTGTGGAAAACTTATTGGAATACTTAGACGTGGCTTAAAGATCCAAGAAAGTTGACAACTAAAAGTGTTCTACAAGTTGCGCAAGCAACTTGTAGAAAACTAGTGGAGAACTAAAGTACTACTGCCTAAACCTTTCGCGTCAATTCTTTGCCAACAAGTTTTCCACTTGTTTCTCCAAATTTGAGAAGAGCAACTTTTAGTTTTCTCTAAAAAATCTTCCACTTGTTGCTCTTATTTAAAAAGAGCAATTTTTTGTTGACTTTTAGTTTTATACAAACAAACTTTTGTGAACTGTTAGTTGTCAACTTTGGTATAAACGCGCCTTTAAAGGATTATTAAGTACAGAAAATCCTAAACTTAAAGTTAAGAAAGCCTGAGGGACGAATTTCAGCTGGTGCAAGAAACTTTTGAAATTTTAAGGACAGTTAATGCCTAATAACAACTTAAGTGACGGAAAAATTGTTGGTGCCACCCGCCATAAACCGTTCGTGTATTCCTCAACACTTCATTTTCTTATAAAACCCTGATTTTACGAGCATATACCACTTGCATAACTTAATTTATGATTAGATCTTTTTTAGAATTTAATTTATGATTACCTAGTACCCACAACATACTCATAATATTAATAAATAATAATTTGTTTTTAATTATAAATCCAAATTAAAAACATAAATTTATTTTAATTATAGAGTCAGTCGCTGCAGTAATAACCAAAACGTATTATGCATCTTAAATATGATTTCGAGATATGGCTTGATAAATCCAAATTGTTTAAATAAATTAATTTTATTACATAAGTTGGATCTATCAGATAGGTATAAGATTACTGTTTATTATAGGCATCCTACACTTAAAAAGATATTTTAAATTTTAAATAATAAGGTTTGTAATGAAAACAAGATATTGCGTAAAGAAGAGATGTCTGATCTACGAGTTTCTTCTTTACAAAATGCCGTAATTTAATCCACAAAGTATCTATTGATCAGAACTAACGAAAAATGCTTTATTTCTAAAATTATAAAATCCCTAGTAAAATTCTTAAAAATTGTAGGGAATGTTGCAGAAAGCAATCATTTTCAACTACCTAGAGACCTCAACTTTTTCCTCAAATAATACCAGTAGATAATTAGGGAATTAAGGTTGTTCTTAAAAGTAATGCCAACAAGATTAAATGAGTCTTTGTTCTGGCGAACTTGGCCACTCGTATGTAGCTGGTAAGCATTGGCAGATTTTAACATGACTGTGTTTGGAGGCATTTAACAGCACAAGATTTTTGGCTCCTCAATCCATGATTAGTTTAAAGTCTTGTGAAGCAGTAATCTGCATTGATCTACGCTTGTTTTCTAAATCAGGCTTATATTCTGGATTGATAAATTGAATATTAGATTGAAGTCTACTATTGTTAGCAAAACTATGAATAGGATTGGTTGTTAAATTTAGTAGAAGCTGGAAGAAAAACCATCTACAATTATTGATAAACGTCGATTGGAAAGGAAACTGGAGAGCCAAGAAGAAAGCTTATGTGAAAGACCGTAGAAGAAAGTTTGTTAAGGACCCAACATGCCAGACCTGATCAAAAGCTTTGTATATGTCAAGAGCAACGATCTGGGATTCACCAAGAAACTTAAAGGACCTGTTTTAGTTAAGTGAGACATCGGAAAATAGATCAGCTGTGGATCTTCTGTGATGGAATCCATACTATATGCCATGTTTAATTTTGTGTTTTTTCAAAAACTTTAAGATTTAAGAATTAATAAGTTTTCCATTACCTTACAAACAAACTAAAAGAAGAGATATAGGTCTATAGTTAAAAAAAAAGAGTTTTGCATCCTTTCTTGGGAACAAGTTGCACCCGTGCAGCTTTCCCGCTTTCCGGAAAAATGCCTGTGTCGTAAGAGATTCGAAAGAGGCGAGTTAAGATGAGAGAAAGCTTGGAAGCACACTTTATTTAGA
Source organism: Listronotus oregonensis (assembly GCA_019359885.1). NCBI lineage: Eukaryota > Metazoa > Arthropoda > Insecta > Coleoptera > Curculionidae > Listronotus > Listronotus oregonensis. The sequence goes on along the minus strand of JAHBCN010002374.1, from coordinate 65,232 downwards.
CCATTGCTTGTAGGCCATCTAGCCCACTCGATTTTTTGGTGTTAAGAGAAGAAAGGATATACTGGATCTGGTTGAAAATAAAAATGATATCGGACAGGAGCAGCTGTTGGAAGAGGACAATTAACGGGAGGATCAATAGTAGATTTGACAGCAAATGGTTTGACAAATAGTTTGACTTTTCCTTTATAGGTTAAAACAATTTCATCTTCAAAGATTAGAGGTGGAAAAGAATTTGTACAAAAGTTTTAACTAATGTTTTTAGCAAAAGCCCAGAAGGATTTACTGCCATTTGAGCAAGAAAGGACTTAAAACATTTATTCGATTGTTAAAACGGTCTTTGGCTTCTTAGATAGTTTGATTTTCCTGATTTTTTGCTGGCTTGTTAACCGGAACCAGGGTTTTGAAAAAACTCTTTGTAGACTTGGATTTTTACAAGTCTGGCTTTGTCACATGATTTAGAAAACCACAGTTTGTAATTTAAAAGTCCTTTTGGTATAAGAAATATAGATCTCAATGCCCTGTTGGCTTGTTTAACTGTGTTGCTTTTAAGTGTTTCAGAATTAGTTACTAAAGATGTTCTGGGTAGCATGTAGTATGTATAATACTACCGAATTACGTGGAATAAGTACTGAGTAGTTTATACCCAAATAAATTTGATAAAACGATCAAAATATTTATTATTTTAAGGAACCTAAACATATAAAACTTTTAATTTCCAAAATTAACTATTCATCGATTTGTATTATGTCATTATTATCAACGTATAATCTTCGTTATAAACGAGGATTTATTTAAATGTTATGGCTAATTTATTCTTTATTTTATAATAATAACCATCTCAACCTAAACTTTAAATCTTCGGTCTTATGCAAATTTTATTAAACTGCCTTTTCAGGTGGGTTTGCTTCTATAAATAATTTTTTATTGAGTTCAAAAACCTTTCATTCCGTTGTTTTTTCATGATATTATACAAATTAGTTTTGTGTTTTATGGTTTTTAAGATCTAGCGGTAAAATGATAAACGATGAAAGTTTGGTATAAAAAAAAATGAGAGGATATTAACATAAACTCTAGTGGGTGTCTTAAACTAACTTAAAGAACTTTTTCGGCGAAGCTCAAGCTCAAGGAAAAAGACACTGATTTTGGAAAGTTTTATAAAACAATAGATCCCATTAACTGGGCTTATTATAAATGTTTAACAAATTTTAACTTGTACGCAACACAAGAAAAGAAAAAATAATTACTTAAAGTATGTTTGACTAATTCTACTGAAGATAAATCTCCAATCTTTTTTATTGAAACGTATAAAGAAAAATGAGGTGCTTTCAAAAATGAACCAGTTTTCAATGGAAATTATTTGTTAAGATATTATTTCAGATTCTACGGGAAAAAATACATAGGATGGCTTTTATTAATTTATTTATTTTTTAATTAGGGAAAAGCCACAAATATGACCATATTCACTCCACATTGAATGACTTTGTACCGAACAAAAATAGATATTGTTCTTAACTCAAGATCTTAAATACATACTTTAGATTGTATTACACAGAAAAGGGTGATTTTAAATCAGGCAATAATCCACAGAGCTTAAAGCTTACGCACTTATTTGTCTGTCCTTGTGAAAGGTAACCTTCTGGAGAAGTTAAGAGGCTTTGAGAAACGGACGGCTAAAATAAAATCTTAAGGTTTTTACGGAATTCTAAGAAAGGGGACAATAATTTATATTTTAAAAAAGAAAATTATTAAAGAGATATGGGTGGTGCTGTAACGTACCGCAGTATTTACGGAAGCACTATTTTGACAGTTATGTAATGCACGATACGATTTTTAACGTCACTGGTGGAAGTAAGGTTACCGCATGGAGTAATTTACGAGGTGACAACTCAGCGGGTTATTTAAAATACCTCACAGACGCGTCATGCGCACAAGTTTTTTGTCTATTTATATTTTTAAGGGGGTTTAGTTTTGAAATTTTTGGATACCCAATACAAATAAGATAGAACCAAGAAGCAGAGAAAAAACAATAACAGGGAATAATTTTAGCATCCAAAACTTAAACGATCATTTTCAGAATATTAACTAAAATGGCTGCTTTAAGATCAACAGCATTGCCTTTGACAACAGCACATTTTTTAGATCTCGGTCCATAACTACAATAAATATAAATGGGGAGCGTCCAAAAGCCGCCTGTAAAAGCATTTTAAAAGGGTCTGGGTGAAACCCGGATACTTTTGTGTCAGGGGAAACCCAATTAATTGGAAAATAATAAATAATACAAATAAGTTAACAAAGAGCTTCTAATTATTTTTTTATTACCAGATTAGCTTAGGAAGAGTGTAGAATTTATTAGTGTCTACCTAATTATTTGAGTATTTTATTTTTGTGCTGTGATTTAGTCGATTGTTAAATAAATCACTGACAAATAATCTGTGTAAGCATTAAAAAAAAATTATTTTAAAATGTTTTTTGTTCTGTCTCCAGACTAAAAATCACTCGCGTCTAGAGATACCCCGTGATCATGTGCTTCTTGACAGTGTTGACACATGAAACGCTTTATTATGTAGGGCCTCGGCTAAAAAATTACATTTTAATGTAATAATTTGGGGTCTTTTTTAATAAGTCCCCGCATTTTTACGTTTGACATATAATTGGGGAAAATAAAAAGCCGCTTTGCTAACCAGAACTAACCATAACCGACTAGAACTTAGGGCTTTTGAATTTGTCTAAATTATTTGTAGAAGTTATAAACAAAATTTTAGCAACGTTTTAGAAAAAAACCGGGGAATATATAATTACACTTTTTTAAAAATTATAACTTCTACCATATCAGAAATTATAAAAATTTTGTTAATAACTTCTATGTAGGGATAATTTAGACAAATTCAAAAGCCCTAAGTTCTAGTCGGTCATGGTTAGTTCTGGTTAGCAAAGCGGCTTTTAATTTTCCCCAATTATATATCAGACGTAAAAATGCGGAGACGTATTAGAAAAGACCCGTGATTTGCTTTTTTACATTAAATGCATTATTTAGAAAAAGGCTACTTTTTAAATAACGCGCCAAGTCTCTATATGTTTCATGTGTCAACACTGTCAAGAAGCTCGTGATTACGGGGTGTCACTAGACGCGAGTCTAAAAATCTTAATTTTACTCAGATGTTCTGGGCATTTAAAGTTCTGCAGCTAATTTTGATATTTGATTTAGTATCTTTTCTTATTCAAAATTACTCTACTTTGGCAAAAGACTTATTTGATGTGGCGTAGAGACATTCAAATTAAATAAAGCTACAATAACCCATAATAATCATAAAACAAAAAATCCTTTTCGCTTCTTGCCATATGGCTAGTTAAAAGATCAAACAGTCTAACCACTACATTTATCACACTTTTTTCATTAGGTTGGTACTAGAACCATGTCTGAGACCGTGTAATAAATGACAAGCCATTGTTTGTTCGCCGCGGCATTTTAAAACTGGGCGAAAGTAGGCTTGCGTTATTATAACTCTGACGAAGGCAACAAGTGACACTTTTGCACAAAATCGTGGTTTTAAAATTGCAGTATACATCACGTCCTTAATGGTAATGCGCGGGTGGGAAACGATGGTTATTGTTTGGGTATGCCCTATATGGATGGGTGGAGTAGACATTTTTATTATTTAAAAGCCATAAGTTATTGTGTTATGAAACCGGCGGCGACGGCTTCGAAATCAAATGTTATAAAACGTTTAGCGGCGAACCGATAGGTTATCTTTAAAACGTTACGTAATGGGTCCCTTGCGTAAAATTTATTTTGATTCTTAAAATCTCTTTTTTTGCGTATCTAAAAACCATCTTAGGTTAGGTTTAAAGTGAGTGGATTTTACACCCTCCACCGCGACGGCTCGGTCTATTGTGGCTCACACCTTTTTATATTTTTCCCAATAGGATCAGACTTGTAATGAGTCCGATGATCAGAGAGAGTTCTTTTACCTCCCTCGGTAACAATGTGTCCTTGCCAAGAATTGGGAATCTTAGACGTGCCGCTACAGGACACGAGCATAATATGTACTCTGGTGTCCCTGTCTTCTGGAAAGTTTGACGAGCAAACGATTAAATCCGTCATGCCCTTCTCTCCCGGTATAGTGACGTGGGTATCTACCAGGTCCTTGTTACAGGAACCAGATGTTCCACTGAGGCCGTATATCAGGTCTATGGTAGACGTCCAGGGCTTCTAGATGAGTGCCCTTCCCAAGCACCTGTTTGTTGGGGATGAATTTACCCCTCCCCGTGAAACTGGTACTCGTGACTTTAGTTGCACCTTTCGAAACGGATTCACCCGTTTCGATCAGCGAACCTTTGTCTGTTTGTGATCTTAGGGGCAAATCTCGAAACGAGATTTACCCGTCTCGGTCAGTACACCTTTGTCACTTTTTCCTATGAAAGCGGTTCTGTCCGCGTTCTGTTTGGAGCTATGGAGAGAAAACATCTGCTAAATATCCGTTTTTTAAAAAATAGTTTTGACGTTATTACGATTTAAAGTCTAAGTCTGGTCTTTTAAATTTGACGCCAGACCAAGGTTATTTGAGTGTTAAAAGAAAAACACAGCAATGGGCTATTTGAGCAAACATATCCGTCCCACTATGAAAATAACTGTCATTAAGGTACTCTTTTAATTCGGCGTATTAACGATATCCCAGGAATTTTTTTAAAGTGTATGCCATAAATTTAAGTTGGCGATATATTCAGATTTGGAGCAGAGGCAAAGTCTCCTGTTTTGATGAGCGACGGCGCGAATCTATTTATGTATTTTTATGAAATGAGAATTAGTAAAAACTGTTTTATTATTACACCTCAATATTTTTTTAGCTATTTTTTAAGTGACATGGTGGGTGCTATGTTCATGTTACTTTGTAAACTGAAGACCATAGGAACTTTGCCAAGTAACTTACATGTAGACTGATAGTTTGGACATAATAGGTTGATAGCTGTTATTCTAAAATTTGTCATTTTAAATGTCCTCCTTAAATGGTTCAGTAAATAAACTGGACCCTTTTTTATTAAATCTTTGGTCAAAAACAGTCTTTTAATTTCTTCAACGATTTGGTCGCATTTTTAAATAAGATTTGATGACAGTTCAATCCTTATCTTGCATAGAAAACCGATCAGTGCATCTGAATCTCGATGCTTTCATTTCATACAAAATATCATTTGCTACCATAAAAAATGTAACTTTTTTGTAAACGCACTTATTTAAAAAAACACCTAAATATCAAATTATGCTTATGGTGAAAAATTCGGTACTTCTCATAAACTTGTTTAAGTGAGCTGTATAACGTGACCCTATTGTATTTTACTTTTATACAAATTATAAAGTTATAAAATTCATTACCCTTAAATACAAACAACCAAATCAAAATTATTGTATTTTTTTACTTTTCGTGTCCCTTACCAATTTCAATGATTTTTTTGCGTACCGTAGGTTGTCAAAAAAAACCTTACTTTAGATTTGTGATGAGCGCGCCACAAATCTAAAGTAAGGTTTTTTTCGACAAGCTTTTATTTTCGGGATATCAATCTTTAAATATGATAATTAAATTAATTTTATTTCCACTATCTTGCCTTTCTTTTATGACAAATTTGGTGATATTATTACTATCAAACAATATTTAAAATTTATTAAAAATAGTCTCGTTTTCATTTTTTTTTTATCTTGGGACAGTCCACGAAGGCTGATGCCTAAGTACTAACGTACCGTGGGTGTCTTCAGTGTGGTAAGAGGGAGTTTGTTCACACGGGACTTAAATTTTTGGAGATTGGGAGGAGAAGGAAAAACTTCTGCGGGCAGCAGGTTCCATAGTCTTGACACTTAGGAATAAAGGAACGAAGAAAGCGGGAAGTTCGGGGCCTCTCTAACTGAACTGTAAAAGAATGCATAAAAGTTGCACTACGTGTTGCTCTGTTGGGAGCTGCCAGAGAAGGAATAATACTGACCTATTTCTCTGAGCAGAAGCCGTGAAAATACCTATAGAAGAGCGACAGATCTCCTACAGCTCGACGATGTGCAAGAAGAGGAAGCCTTTCTGTGAGCGTTGGATCATTAATAAGACGAACAGCTCTTTTTTGAATGGAGTCCAGAAGGCTAAGTGTTGTAGGGGACGCCATTCCCCAGACATGAGAACAATATTCCAAAGAGGGTCTGATTTGGGATACATACAGAGTGTACAGATTGGAAGAAGAGAAATATTTTCTGGCTCGAAAGAGGAATCCAATCTTTTTTGAAGCTGCCGAAGCAATGGATAAAATGTGTTTGTGTCAGTTGGAGGTTATTCTCAAAAGTAACGCCGACTAGATTAAATGACTCTTTGTTCTGCAGAACTTGGCCGCTCATATGTAAGGGATGAGCATTCGCAGACTTTTCGCGGCAGCGAACATGACTGTGTTTTTGAGGCATTAAACTGAACACGATTTTTGGCACCCCAATCCAAGATAAGTTTGAGGTCTTGTGAAAGAGATATCTGCATTAACCTGCGCTTGTTTTCAAAATCAGAATTACACGGTGGCTTAAGAAATTGAATACTAGAGTGGAGGGTACTATCGTCAGCAAAACTATGAATGGGATTGATTGTGGAAGAGAGAAGATCGTTAATGTGTAGAAGAAACAGTGTGGGTGCCAGCACTGAGCCCTGGGGCACCCCAGCATTTATTTGGTAGAAGCTGGAGGAATGACCATCTACACTAACTGATATACGTCGATTAGAAAGGAAACTGAAAGCCAAGAGCAAACTTAGGTGGAAGATCGTAAGAAGGAAGTTTGTTAAGAAGCCCATCATGCCAGACCTGATCGAAAGCTTTGGATATGTCAAGAGCAACGACCTGGGATTCACCAAGAAACTCAAGGGACTTGTTCCAGTTGTGTGAGACAAAGCAAAGAAGATCAGCTGTGGATCTACTGTGACTGAATCCATATTGTTATCATGTAAGATCTTATGTTCTTTTCAGATACTTTATGATTTGGGAATTAATGAATTTTTCCATTACCTTGCAAACAACTGAAAGAAGAGATATAGGCCTATAGTTAGAAGGGAGACTTTTGATCCTTTTTTGGGGGACAGGTTGCACACGTGCAGCTTTCCAACTCTCCGGGAAAATGCCCGTGTCGTAAGAGATTCGAAAGAGGCGAGTTAAGATGGGTGCAAGCTCGGGAGCACATTTTTTTAAGACGATTGCTGGTATGCCATCCAGCCCAGACAATTTTTTAGTATTAAGAGAAGAAAGAATACGCTTGATCTGTTTGACTTTAAAAATTATATCGGACATTTTATGAGAAACAGGGACAACTGTTGGAAGAGGAAGATTAATAGGAGGATCAAGCGTAGAATTGGCAGCAAATTGTTTGCAAATAGTTCGGCTTTTCCTTGGAGGTAGAGACAATTCCATCTTAAGAGATTAGGGGTGGTAAAGAATTTGTGCAAAAGATCTGACTAATATTTTTGGCAAAGGACCAAAAAGCTTTACTGCCATTTGGTTTATCAAGTTTTTTGGTAAAAATACAAATGCTGTGAAGTGGCGCCATCTATTCTTTTCAAAGCAGATGATATAAAATTCAATATTACACAATATATTAAATAATTTTAAATATTTTGTATGATGATTTTGTTTAATAACCACCAATATTGTGCAAAAAAAAGAAGAAAAACAGTAAAAGTGCAGTTATTTTGAATTTGGATATTTCGAAAAAGAAACATTCCAAAAAACGAATTAACGCCCAAAAAGAAACGGTATTGCAAAAGAAGCTTTAAAATGGGCCAAGGTACGAAAAATAAAAAAATATTTTGATTATTTATTTTATGCAATACTTAATCGTCATTTTATATGTAGTACCAAAGATTTATGGAAGTCCGAACCTGACTGTAGTATTCATTGAGCAAGACCTAAATGCCTTTTCCCCATACGCGTTTAACTTTTTTGCCCTGCATGTGTGGATCCACCTAGAAACTTCCTTGCGTCAGACCAAAAAGACTTGTGCCAATTCAGGATCTGCTGAGTTCCAATATTAGGTTTTGGCTTCGTTTTTTATTTTATTCAGAGCATAAAAAAACTTTTTGTCGAGCAAAAATAAACAGATTATAGTTTTATACTTTTTTAATAAACAAATGGAAATTACACTTATCCACTAATAGAAAATCCAGTGTTTCAATAGCCGGATTAGCTCCGCTTGGTATTTTATTTATTTCGCTCTCATCCGAGATGTAATATTGGAACTTAGCTGCAGTGGCTTATGTCAACCAGGCATTGTAAATATGTGTTAACGACTCGTGACGTGGATATCATTTATGGGCAAACTTTGAATTTTAAATTCTTGTAACTCCAGATAGAAAGTGGTATTTTTGCCCAATTAAAAAAAAAATAGGACAACGGGCTTATTATTAATATATTATACAACTGGACATTGACAGAATATTGACTTTCTGCGTTTTGGCATTTCAGGAATTTATTAATAATTTCTATTTTGTAATTTAAATCACTGATTTTTAATACCAACTAAACTTATCCTGTTGTTACTAAATAAAAATATATAAATAAAGGTCCCATTAAGAGGATGTTAACCTTTGTTGAAGGGGGCGTTAAGTTTGTTCGGTCAAAAAAGGCCTATTTTCAAGATTTTTAAAAAAATATATATTGTTATTATTGATTTATTCTATAAATAAGTATATAATACAATATTTGAAATATATTTAAAAAAGTGGTTCAAAAATATAAAGAAATAACGGATATATTGCAGTTCTCCGCAGAATTCTTTTTGCGGTGACCGCTATTCCTCAGCACTGGCTTATTTTAAATCAAAAAAACAAGTTGTTTTAATTAGTTTATTAGATTTTCTTTCAATTGACGCCAAGTTTTTTTTATTTTATCAATTTCTAAATTTTGTGCATTATTTTGAAGTTAAAATGTCAATTTTTTGACAATAAAATCGACCTTTTTGTTATTGTAAAATTTATACTGATTGAAAAATAAAAAAAGCTCGACACCACTTAATGGATATTTGTATCTAGAATATTTGTACAAATTTTTAAAACGATCGGTTTAGTAGTTTTTTCGGAATTGTTGTCACCAACTTTAAAAATTACATGTTTGGGAAAATCGATTTAGAGTTTTGTACGCTCACGCAACTGAGCTGGAGCACAGGTCATTAAAACTATCATAAATCCGTCTATTTTGCTTCGATTGACCCCAAAACTTAATACAATATTCTTGGGATGTTATACATTTAAAATATTACATAAAAAAAAAGATAGAAAGTTTTAAACTTAACCCCCCAATTTAATGTGATTGGTTTGTTTTTTGACGTTACGCTAATTAGACCTGTCAGATTTTTCGTCTTTAATGGTCATTCACTAAGCTGCACCCGACATAAGCCGGTTACTATTCCAACGGTGTATGGACAACCGTACAACCTGACTCATCGGCTCATGGGTCGGTGTAGGTATAATTAATTTGACCATCTGGGCTTAATGGAGATCCGCAAATATACCTAAACGCTTGTCTTCTTGTCCGCCTTTCTGAAACCCATAAATTTGGGATGTTGAGAGATGAAGGGCGCCCAATATAACATCTTTCTGATAGGTCAGGGACAGTAGCATCGACGGACCACACTGAAACAAAACATTAACTGAACTGTAAACATTTTCTTTTAATAAAAATTTGATAAAAGTTTAGTTTTAGAATGTAAAGCCTACAGGGTGTCTGGGAAAATGTGGAAAATCTTTAGGATATGAAAAATGCACAGTGTAAATAAAATGACGTTTTTTCGAAAACGATTAGGATTAGCGACATAAATAAACAGTACTTAATATTTGTCAATAGCTAAAGGTTTGTAAAAATCAATTTTAAAGTCCTTATCAACAGAGCATAAAAAGGGTCTGAGTATTACAGCTAGTCCGTTTCTGCAGCTGCAGGCACGGGGAGGGGCTCGAGGGGCTCGAGGGGCTGAAGCTAACAGAGAGAAAATTTATTAAAAACTTGTCATATTATTTTTATTCATAAAATATAAATATTAATACACTGACGCAATTTTATTAATTCCTAATTATTTGAATCACGCGCGAAAGTACGTCGGGCAAGGATACGATGGTCCAGCGACGATGGCAGGTGATATTAGTGGTGTCCAGTCTAGAATCAGGCAGCAGTACTCAAATGCGAGATACGTTCATTGTGCGAGCCATCGCTTAAACCTTGCGTTATCTAATACCATGTCGATTTCAATGGTTAGGAATTGCCTTGGTACAGTTAACGAAGTAGCGAATATGTTTCGAAATCATCCATACGCAAATAAATCTCTTCTGGATGCGATTTCTGTCCATGCGCCAGAGAGTAAAAAAGAAGACTTCTCCGCCTTTGCGAAACGAGATTCATCGAAAGACATGACAGTGTCTTAACATTCGTCGGACTCTTTAACTCGGTTTGCATAAGTTTGGAAGAGATTTCTAAGACGACGCGGAACATTTCTTCAACAGCATCAGCTTTATTGGCAGCCATGAAGAAGAGTGAATTTATCGTCAGTCTTATCGTTTGTGAGAAACTTTTCAGTCTTACAAGAAAAGTATCTTGATACTAGGACCTTGCAACATGCGAAAGAGGTTCTAAGCACTCTAAGAAATCAAAAAGATGCAGACAAAATCTTCAACAAAATTTTCAACTCGGCATCGAGACTTTCAGAAGAACTGTTCAAAACTGACTTGAAGGTTCCACGACTTACAACAAAGCAGACGAAGCGCGCCAATCTACAATTTACTTCGGCTGAAAACTATTACAAGGTGGCCGTCTTCATCCCTTGCCTTGAAGTTTCATTCAAAATTTAGCAGACAGATTTATTTCAAATGAAGATATTCTTCCAAGTTTCCAGGTGCTTCTTCCAGGCTTTCTTTCTATTCATGAAACAAATAAGTTGGAGAATTTTGCACCGTACTTCGATGATAGAATGTCACTCTCTGCAGTAAAAGCTGAGTATGAACTATGGTGTAAAAAAGCTTTCACCATAGATGCTAACCTGGAGGTGCTGAAAGTGTTAGAGCACTGCGATCCAGTCTATTTTCGTTCTATTAAGTACCTACTCACCGTTTTAGCTACTTTGCCTGTGACAACAGCTAGTGTAGAGAGATCATTTTCTACAATGAAAAGAGTAAAAACTTTACCACGTAGTGTGATGAGCGACAACAGACTGAGTGCACTGGCTATGATTTCAGTTCACTGGGATATCATCGTGGAGCCAGACAAAGTGATCGACATTATGGCTGGGAAAAAGTTCAGAAGATTGCTTTTGTAGTTCTGGATACAAATCTGATAAATGAAAATTAGTGAATCCCTTCCCACCATTTTATGAAATCTCAAAGCCCCTCCCGAAAAAAAATCCTGGCTACGGGCCTTGCAGCTGTGAGTAATTTTCAAAACTTTCTTTGCTAGTAATTTAAAGAATCTTACTTGGTATTAAATGTTATTAAAATAAAATTACAATATACCTGGTGGTTCAATGATTATGTTTAAAAAACTTCTAATGGAGCTCTTTCGGAATCAATATCTCCGAAGAAAAGGCCTATACAAAAAAAAATATGAACTTGTAGTATTTCTTTTACGTGATTTTTTCAAATCCCCGAGATTTTCCACATTTTCCTGGACCCCTGTATACCGACTCCATTGTTGAATTTCAGGAAAAGGTTTATTTCTAACTTGAAATATTCGTAAATTCTTAAAAGGCAGAGTTAAAGTGGTTTAAGTTTGGATTTATATTGGAAAATATAAGATCTTGATAATTTACATAAAATTAAAAAAAAAATTGTTGAAGATACCAACAATAATTACAGATTTCCTTCGGTTGTGTAAAAAACATGTTTTGGAAACCGCTCGGAAAGTACCGACTTTTTGGGTGGTTTTCTTTAAAGAAAGTAGTTCTTTTTGGTCTAGTCCGATGGATAAAATGGTATTTTAAAAGATTTGTGAAATCTGTACAAAAAATTCCTGGCCATTTATGAAAAGGTCATAACTTTTCTTGAAAAAAATTCAAATTTTAGAAATATTATATTAAAAATATCATTTTAAAATTAAATTTATTAAATAATTATAAGTGTTAAGAGCAACTTTAAAAGAATTTATTCCAAATGGTCGCTTTAATTATACGAAACAACCATCCCATGAAAAATTAAGGTGAAGAATGACTGAGTCAGGTAAGGTAAGGATTGCCATACACGTCGAAGATTTAATTTTAGTTTGGGATATATCTGTTTTATATCTGCAAAATAAGGGTCTTAATATTTTTAAAACAGTTAGCGACTAACTATAAAAAATTATAGAGTTTGTACAATTAGAGATAAAACACAAATTAGCCATGAAAATAATAACTAACGGGTTTCCAGATCAGAGCGCAAGATTCTAATTTATATTTTATCCTGAATGCTGTATTCAAAACTTAACAAATGCCTAACTATTTTACTTATAGGGCGTTAAATAACGAAAAGTAAGTTATTATTGTAAAAACTTCTAACTATGCGCAAAAAGTTTTGCAGAAATATATCCTAAAGTCGCTGGAAGATGAAAAAAAAACAGTAAATTTAAATGATTCTGAATTGTATGCCAGAGAAAAGGAAATCGTGTGCCAATTTTCAACAACTTTTGGTGATGATTCTCCTACATCAAATAGTGTTTAATAGTCATTTTATAACAAAAAAATATTTTGGACAAATGGCATGCATCCTGCATATGAACTTCGTATTATAATCATTATTTAAAGTTGCAAAAAAATTGCCAATTTTTGTAAGTTTTATTTTTAGTTGACAATAAAAATGGCATGCACGTATGCGATGCCCAAAATAAAAAAAAATGTAAAATAAAACAATTTCTCAATAAGTTCTCGTTAGGTTACTCGCCTGGAAAGTTTCTAAAGAACGTATCTACGTTTTGGTGTCAAGTCGGTCACCGTTATCAAGATTAACCTAAATGAAAAACAAAATAGAAGTTAAAACTAAATTTGTAATAATGCTGGTTTAAAAATTTAGAAAATTTTAGAAACTTTTTAATATTTATAAAGTTTAATTACGGCATAGTCTAAAATAGTTAAACAGCTAGAATCAAATTTATCCGCTCACTCCAAGTAAGAATAAGCGTTAGCTACAAGTAATCACTTGTCTGCGATTGTATGGCCAGCTTTAGAAATGCAGATGACTCATGGCGCAAAACTTTTCTCGGCCAACGTAACGATCAAAATACAACCGATTTTTGCCTTATTTTGTTAAATTGTCCGTTATTTAAGATATAAAATACCATAGAAATGCCAAAGAATTGACAAAAAGACTATAACTCTAACGGAAGTTCTGAACGTAATTCAGAAAGATAACACCTACAACATTAAAAAACGAATTATTTTTTCTAAAATAGAAATTTTTAATGTTACTTAATAAATTTTTCTGTTGACAATGTATAAATTAAAAAAAAAACAAAGGATATTATGGTTTCCATGAATGCTTACTATATTTGTTCCATGGATAGATGAATTCTAAATTATTCTAAATATCCATTTAGAAATTACTAAAGGCACGATTTACGTTTTATCTCATTAATCATTTTTTATTTTTATTTAAAGAATATTTATGTGATCTAAGTCCAGTATTTACCTGAATACGACTGGAGATACTTACCAGTTAAAACGTTGTGTTTATAAATAAATGAAGACAATGGAACTTCATAAAATATCTTTGATATAACGTTTTGCTTTATCTATAACCTGTAAGCAAATACTAAAATAAGAATATTATTCCGAGAGATATAGATAACATAGTTTTGTAGGGTGTCAAAATAAAATAATAATAATATTAAGTAATCACCAAAATTACATTAAGCTAAATTTAATATAAAGATTGGTTGATAGTAGTTTTGGAGAACTTTCTGTTAGATACAAAATGTGTGATTCTGATGCTTAGCTCAAAGCAATAGACTAGTCCGTATCTGTTTTTGTTTGGTGGTATGAGGTGGCAGGCATGATTTTGCCGAAAACGCTTTATAAAGATGTATATAACATGAATCAAGAGATACTTTTTCTCATATTTGTTTTGTAAAAATAGCAAAACAGCATTTTCTTACTTAAGATTTTTTTTTTTTGCGCCCCCCTCCCCTTAAAAAACGTTGTATGGACGCCCATGTATCATACCATGAAAAAAGATGCATGCATAATACTTCTGCAATTAATTTTCGTTTAAAATAAATTGACAATTTTGAGAGTGGAGTTCAGAATACTGAACTTTTGATTTTTGTCACATATTAGATATCTTAGGTTTTTAAAATGTTTTTTTTTAAATAAAAATTGAGCGTTCTTAGCAATTGTTTTAAAGTTATGAAAAAATGTAAATAAAAATGTGGTTTCAAACCATAAAAGTACTCGTAAAGACGCTTATTTTGATATAATAGAAATTGTCAATCGGTCGATTGGTTGTCAAGATACAGGCTGCCAAAGTGGACGATGTTTACAGCGAATTTATAAGCAATAAATATTAATTTTTTAACATGGTTTATATTGAATTATTGTCAAATTTTTATTTTTTACTTATAAAATGATTTCAGGCCAAAAATATGTCGTTTTTTGTTTGTTTAAACAAAAATTGTTTGAACAATTTTTGCCCTCAACAATAATTGTTCATAATTTAAAAAATTGCTAAAGGCGCCCAAATCATCCAACTTTTATTAAAAAAAACGTTTAAAAAATCTCTGGTATATGTGAAAATATTCTACATTCTACCCAATTTGCAAAATTGTCCATTTTTTCAAACGAAATTGGATTAAAAAATAATGTGCATAAACTATTTTAAAGATATTTGACATGATGTTTTGCCATAGTATAATGTTTTATCTGGCCGAATATAGAGATCTTCAGACATATCAAAAAAGCCAAAAAATCCATGCAAAAGACTACACTTTTTTGCTTTGTTTTCTTCTTTATTGCTTTTTTGCAACAAGTGAAATAAAGATTAAGATTTCCGACCAATTTTATTTTGTACAAAATTTAATTAGAAAACCTTTCTCTCTCTACATTTTTTCCACGTCCAACACTTACACTAAGTAAGAGACATTTAAGTAAAAAAAAGAAGTTTTTTCTTAATTTTCTTTCACATTTTGGTACATTTATCAAATGCTTCGGACGTTTCTGAGAGGGAGCATATCTTATATGATATATGTCCTGCAGCTCACCTCCTGTCTTATGTAGCTCTTTATTATTCACGTATAATTTTCATATTTCAATTTTTGCATTCAGAAAATAATTTGGCTTACAGGTCCAAAAGGTGACCACGATGGTGCATTTTTTGGAACACTGTGTATTTTTTTATTTTTATTTTGGTATCAACTATTTTGTCAACATCGGTTCAGTAATTTTAAGAAAATAAAAAATAAAAACTGTTTTGGGACCATTGTATTTAAAAAAGAATAAAATACCATAGGCTTGATTATAGAATTAAACAAAATATTATAGGGTTATCAGTTTAGTCATGTTTGGTTATTAATGGGTATCCAAAATTTATGTCAAATTTCAAATTTAAAGACTTTATTTTTCTTAAAATACGAGTCCCTGCATATTTTTAGGGAATTAGATCACAATTAAAAAAAACATTTTTCTAATTATAATCTCTATCGAAATTTCTTAACACATTAAAAGTTATTCGTTGAAAACTCATTTTTGTATGTATTTTAATAGTAATACCATTGGATAAAAATGATAGGGGGCTATGAAAAACAATTTATTGACATTAGAGTTTCCTAATAACGTTAATTATTACCTAGAAATTGGTTGAAGTTCATAAATGTTAGCCGAAAGTATTAAAAATTAAAAATTAGGTTTATTTAACATTTAAAGGTTTTTTTAAATTAATTTTATTTCAATTAATAAATAATAATTATTTACTGAATTTTTATAATATGTCAAACTAAGATTTTGTAAGTTAAATAAAACCCCAAAGTCAATAAATTGTGTTTTATAGCCACCTATCATTTTTATTTAATGTTATTGCTATTAAAATAAATGCGAAAATGAGTTTTCAACGAATAACTTTTAAAAGTGTCAGGAATTTCGATAGGGTTATAATAGAAAAATGTTTGTTTTTTAATTCTACATCTAACTCCCTAAAAATATATTTGGCTCGTATTTAAAATAAGAAAATAAAGTTTTGAAATTTGAAGAGTTTGACACTAAATTTTTAAAACCCTGTACAGTTCGAATTAAAACCCAAAAATGACATAAGCGACTGATATAACCCTTACTTAATAAGTTCCTTGTTTAATTTTATTAATCAAGCCCTATGGGGATTTTTTTTTTTATTTTTTAATACAATGGTGCAAATAAGTTTTTTTTTATATTTTTTTTTTTCTGAAATTACTGAACCGATGTTGACAAATTTTAGAGGAAGATAGTTGACTACAAGAGGTAACTAAATATATAAAAATACACAGTGTTCCATTTAAAAAAATGCACCATCGTGACGTCACACTTTTTTGCGACACCCTGTATAACCAAAATTATTTTTCTAAAATGCACCGTAGGTTAAAGCAGTAACGTCTGCAAAATATGAAAATTTTACAGTAAATAATAAATGAGCTACATAAGAGGGGTGAGCTGCAGGACCCTGTATATGTATATATATATATATATATATATATATATATATATATATATATATATATATATATATATATATATATACATATATATATAAATATATATATATATATATATATATATATATATATATATATATATATATATATATATATATATATATATATATATATATATATATAATATATATATATATATATATATATATATATACATATATATATATATTATTATTATTATATTATAATATATATATATATATATATATATATATATATATATATATATATATATATATATATATATATATATATATATATATATATATATATATATATATATATATATATATATATATATATATATATATATATATATTATTTTTTTGAAAAAGTTTCTGCAAAACAGGCCTGCCACCTTGTACATCCCATAACTCTGATTTTTTTACAGATAAGCTGGGTCTACAATGTTATTGTTTAAAATCAATGAGGCAGTCATAAATTGTATAAATAAATTAAAACATTATTAATGCAACGTGCATTTAGTTGCCATTTTTGTTTAAGCATAAAATTTTAACCACTTATTTCATTTTCATTATTAATAGCACCATTTCTGCATCTGCCACAGCACAGCGATAAACTCCTGCATTCCTTCCGGAAGATTAACTTTTACAGTTATACCAATCTCACTCTTAAATAAGAGTATAAACATTTTGCCTGGCTTTTGCCTCTGTAATACTCTCTATATCTTTCTTTGTTCGGGAATTGAAGCCTTTTGTGCAGTACCTACCTGTGGGCGGATAATCTCAAATTTATTTGAACGGCTGTGAAAAGGTACACGGACTCAGGTCTGCACATTCTGGCGAATTTCCGGCGTGCACAGAGAAGTAACGTTAATGGTGTAATTGAGAATTAATGACGGCGTTTGTCTATTGTTCGGCTTTTTCCCAGTTCATAAGCTTTTACTCCTTGCATTTCTCTTTTAGATGAGTTCTTAAAAATCTAGCTTAGCAGCATAATAGCAGTGTTTTGTACTAGATATAATATAATATACCATCATTTAACGTGTTTAAATATTTTTGCATTTAAAGGCCGCTTGATACGAGATTTTTTTTTAATCGGTCAATCGATTATGTGTTTTCACAGAATCGCTTAACTCTTACCAACCTGCAGATTGTCGTATTGTTAAATAAACTCAAAAAATCCAAAACAACCTACTACGTTTTGAGGGCAAGCCAGTCATTGTTTTCTAGATAAAAATAATAAAAAAAAGCTGATACAATTTTTAAAATTATTTATTTTTATTATTAAAATTTAATAATTTCTAAGATATTTTTCACAGATTATAACCTAATGTCATAAATATGATATTAGTCAGTTGTACAAGAAACATATATAATTTTTAAAAATAAAAGTAGTTAGTTAATTGATTTTAAATTTTCCTAAAGTTACTATCGAGGTATTTAAATATTACCGTTTTATATAAAATAAATCAAAAATAAGTACCATGTACCAAATTATAAATAATACTAGTGCTGAAAAGTTATAACGAAATAATTGTAAAAATAAAATAAAAATTGCCCGAAACTCCGCCACTGATCCATAAAAGTAACCAAAGTGGTAACTCCAAAAGGTTTATTTCGGTAAATGTTTTAACAGTATCAAGTTTTCCATCAAATAATCCGGCAATTGTGAAAATTATTTCTACACTCTGTATCTTAAAAAGCCATTTAGTAGCTATATTTTAT
This sequence comes from Listronotus oregonensis, assembly GCA_019359885.1. Lineage (NCBI taxonomy): Eukaryota > Metazoa > Arthropoda > Insecta > Coleoptera > Curculionidae > Listronotus > Listronotus oregonensis. The sequence continues at coordinate 46,858 of JAHBCN010002374.1, read as the reverse complement.
TACAATTTTTGTCTTATTTTGGCCGAGAAGTCTCCCATTAAGCATTTTTCCATGTTTTTTTAAACATCATGTATATTTATTTATTTATTTAGTTATTTGATTTCCAACCAACTACACAGTTTATTACAGGGAATATAAAAAATAACAATAGATAACAAGAATTCATTAATAAAACAGTCAAATTAATTTAAAATATTTTTTTAAAGGGTAACAGTTTTTTTTATTAAATTATTCTACATTTTCATTCCGTTATGGAGTATTGATTTCATTTTAAAATTACTTTTAATCAACAGCCAATAAATTCCCATATTACATGCCCATGAAAGCCATTGTATGTGTATATATATATATATATATATATATATATATATATATATATATATATATATATATATATATATATATATATATATATATATATATATATATATATATATATTTATATATATATATATATATATATATATATATAAGTTCATTTTTTTAAAATGACTCCCTATATTTTTGTTACATTTTGTTTTATGCATAAACTTTCAGATATTTTGATTTAACATATCATACCTATATTCAAGTGATTAAGAGATATTCGCATTTGAATAAAAATTGAGAAGGGAAAAAATCCGCTCATCTTTTAATGTTGTTTTTACGTTTCTATGGTTTCAGCGGTTTTTTGAGAGTTGCATAATAACCATATAAGCTATAGAGATTAATAAAAATGTGAAAATTACAGTTTTATTAGTTTGTAAAAAAAATGTTTTAATCGTTTTTTTCTTGTTTAAGGTTTTACCTATTTCTACTCGTCATGTAATATCTAATTACTTATTAATTATTACTATGGTTGTTTTGTCACTCTACAAAAACCGCTAAAACCATAGAAACGTAAAACAACATTAAGAGATGAGCGGATTTTTTCATTCTAAATTTTTATTTAAATGAGAATATCTCGTAAACAATTAAATATAGGGATATGATATGCCAAATAAAATATCTAGAATTTTATGTAGAAAACAAAAATTTAACAAAGAATATAGGAGCCATTTTAAAAAATTAACTCTGTCCTCGTACGGGCTTTTTAATACACCCTGTAAACATAGCGTTGTTCGCAAAATATAGAGCAGCAAACCAAAATATTTTTGTACAAAAAATTTTGTTCCAATTTAAATATTTACAGCAATAAATGGTGGGTCCAACTTCACAGACTTACCCTGTATATATATATATATATATATATATATATATATATATATATATATATATATATATATATATATATATATATATATATATATATATATATATATATATATATATATATATATATATAAAGCAAACCACGGAAAAGGAAGAGAAAACTTTTTATTTGATTTGGTCGAAAGTTACTTCGATGTGTTCCTCGTTGTTTCTAAGTATAAGATGACAGAAACATTTTCTTAACATATTTATACGAAATAGAAAATAAAAAAATTCAAAATGAAGTACAAGAAAGTGCATTTATTTGATAATATATGGAAATGTTGGCCAGGAAAAGCTGTCTCAAAATAAAATATAATATACCACTTTTTGAAAAATCCGGCCTACTTCATTTATTTGTTATTAAATTTACTAATATCAATTTATAATCACCTCTTTGCCGTTAGCAAGCATTTAAAGCTGACGATAATTGTACACGAATTATGTTAAGTGTCAATAAAGCTTGTCACTATCAACGCCAATTAGTACAAAAAATTTAAATTAGTTAATTGATAATGAAATTTAATATAATAATAAAGTGGGCCGATTTTTTGAAAATTGGTATTAGAGTCTACGTTTTACGCGTTTGAATTTTTCAGTAATTCTATTTCCATATTCTTTGCAAATAAATGCATCCTTTAGTCTTAATATTTTAAAGTTTTTTCAATTTTCTGAACACCTGTATAAAAATATGTTACCCTTATCCCAATCTTACTTCAAGAGCTTTTTAGCAAATTTTTATCTAAGTAACTTTTCGATAAAATTAGTAAAATAAAGAAGTTTTTCTACCAACACCTTTCCGTGGACACACTAGTACGTCCACGGAAAAGGTGTTGAATAGTAAAAACTTCTTTATTTTTAATTTTATCAAAACTACTTTTTAAAAAATTCTGCTACTTTTTAAAGTAAGATTGGGATAAAAATACTTAACAAATTTTATACGCGGTACTCAGAAAATTGAAAACTTTAAATGGTTCAAGAACAAAGTACATTTATTTGAGAAGATATGGAAATAAGTTACTAGGAAAAGTTGTTCAAAAGTAAAAGATAGTTTCTTATATCAATTTTTCAAAAAAAATGGCCTACTTTTATTAACTTGTGATAAAAATTATTTTAATATTAATTAACTAATTTCAAATTAACAACTCACATGTAATTAGTAGGCGTTGATAGTGACAAGCTTTATTGACACTTTGCTTTATAATTCATTAGCCGCCGTAACGTCAGCTTTAAATGCTTACTTAACAGCAAAAAATTGATAAATTGATATTAAATACATTTAAATTCGATAGGTATTAGAATAAATTTTATCAGAAATAAATAAAAGTAGGCCGATTTTTTCGAAAATTGGTATAAGAGACTACCTTTAATTTTGAACAACTTTTCCTAGTAACTTATTTCCATATCTTATCAAATAAATGCACTTTACTCATGTACCATTTTAAGTTTTTTTCAATTTTCTGAACACCCCGTATAAAATATGTTAAATGTTTCTATCCCAATCTTACTCTTAGCAGCAAAATTTTTTTTTATCAAGAGTAGGTTTTTTTCGATAAAATCAAAAATAAAAAAGTTTTTTTCTTCAACACCTTTCCGTGGACATACTGTATATATATATATTTATATATATATATATATATATATATATATATATATATATATATATATATATATATATATATATATATATATATATATATATATATATATATATATATATATATATATATATATATATGTATTAAAAAAATGTCTCTAATTTATGTTAGTATGATTCTATGTACACAAAAAATCTTTATCCTGAGACCATGACCGAAGCGGTTCCATTTTTATGGATTATGTATTTTTTATTTCCAGATTATAACATAACTCGGTTAAATGGCCATCTCACAACCACTCACTGCCACCATCTACCTCAGGGCTAGTGCCTTTTGTGCCCTGATTCCATTGACTTCTCTACAATGATGCCATCGCGATCTACGCCTAATCTACACCAAACGAAGTCTGCGTCAGGTTATACGTCTACAGCTTATCATCGACTGACGCAGAGAGCAGTACCGGCTAGTGGCGGGGGGAGAGATGACGACTCGCCGCCGCCGGCGCCACCTGTACGAGATTCGTCAAGCCTTAAGGTATATAAAGTAATTTGTTTATTTCTTAAGAAAACGTAATATTAATTTTTTTATTTTATATGTAAATTGTTGTATTTATTATTAAAAAAACATGAAATATTCTACAGAGTGTCTGGGAAAAAGTGGTAAATCTCCTGGATATAAAAAAATATGTGAAAAGAATACAATAAATTTATATAAACTTTTTTTGTGTAGGTCCCCTCTTCACACGTATTTGCTCCCTAGTTTTCTGGCCTAATATCAAAAATAAAAGTTAATACTTATATATTTTTGGGAAGCTAGTAAAAAGCTAAGTAAGGTTGACCAAAAATATATAGGGTGTTCCCCATTTTAAAAAAGATAAGTTTGGTTGTTATCTTAAAAACTGTTCTCTCTAGAAAAAAAACTAAGTATGCCACTGGATTCTACGTAAAAGTATCTATAAGAATGCGTCTTTATCTTTTCGATAACTCGTAAGATAGCTGAGATACAAGAAATGCCCGAAAATGCAAAGTTTTCAAAAACCCCCCTATCTAAAAAAAATTAAGATGGCTATGAGAAATTTGTTAACGGCATCTTTTATCTCTGTTAATAGGCGAGATACCCCGCAAAACCGTCGAAAATGGGACACCCTGTACATCTTTTCACGTATTTTTTTTTTCTTTGGGAAATTTCTCGCATTTTCCGGACACCCCGTTTTAAGGTTTGGCCCACTAAACCAATTTCTAATCAGTTTTTCCAATCATGTCAATTAGTGTCCATTACTAATTTATTTTCTTACAGTCAATCAAATACGGACCCGGGCACGAGAAATTCCCCTCCTGGCCAGTCCCGGCGGCAGCTGAGGGCCTCCCGCGCACCACCCCCGGTGGTGGTTCCACCAGATCCAAATCTTGGACTGATCATACTAACTACCCCAAGGAAAAGGTGGTGGCTTACACCAGGCCTTACATGAAGCGGCAACATTCTCAATATCAACAGCAGGTAAAGATTATTATAAAATATCTTTGTATTTACCAGGTCACATCACATACTATTGGTGTTTATTATTAAATACGCTACTTGGCTGCGAATTCTCTTGGTATTGTAAGATATAAATTTGAACACATAGCTACTAGAAGGTATTTTCCCTTTCGATTCTGCAACTATTCTGATAAGTCTCTTGATATCCTTGATTTCATCCTAAGAAGAGTCGTTTGCCGTAATAATGACTCTACATTTAAAAAAGAGCTTTTTGTCTTGCCCATCGACAAGCTGTAGGAAATCTGTCGCTCTTTTACAGAGATTGTTTAGGCTTCGGCTCCCAGGAATTCATCAATAAAATTTTTACTCTTCTTAACTCATATTTAACACAACTTTTATTCTTCTTTTTACAGGCCATCTGGGAAATCTCCGAACTAATGTCTTAGTTTTTTTCTTTCCTTCATCCCTAGAGTTTCTAGACTGTACAGGGTGAACGATTTCTATAGTATTGAAATAACTACAAGAGATGGAGAAAATCTGATGGTGCATTCTCGAGTTCAATTTTTGATATAACTACATACAACGGTGAAAACAGTTTGCGGCTACATACACCCTTGTATCTTGGTTGTTGGTAAAGATAGAAAAAAAAGTATAAAGAGCAAAATTTTGTAGAATTTTACCTAGAATCCAGTGGCATTCTCAATTATTTTTAATCGGTTGCAGTTTAAAACATATAACGCAAAATTGCTTTTTTAAATGAGACAACCTGTATATTATTTTATTATAAAAAAAATCGGAAAAGAAATTATGGAAAAAAGGCATCAAGAACCTTAACATATTACTTAAAGTTTGCACTCTCTGTATAAAATTTTATAATTTATTATATATTTTTTAAATATCTATTGCTATTTTTTATTATTTTATCATTTATGTATTTATTATTTTTGTAACGATCCATAAGCAACTAGGTTTTCATCTAGTCTTTTAAAAGTATTATTGGATGACTGCCTTCTTTCCCAATATCTAGCAAAATACATCTGTTATGCATTTGCACTATTTTCTAATACAAAATTGAATAATAATATATATTTTAAAGTTTTCAGACTCCATTTCATTTAAAATAAAATTTAAGATCAGAAAAATCTGGCAGTATGTAATTCTTACTTCTTGTTTAAATATTATACAAAATATAACAGCGACTATTTCACTAGACTGTTTTACACTGACAAAATGTCGTAACAACGACCTGTTTTCTACTAGCAAAACTCTTACCTGCACTTACCTGGACACAACCACCATGAAGGTTTCTCACAGACAAATTTTTGTTAGGTTAAAGAAAAAAACTATTGTCATTCCGACAACTCTGACAATAAACACTGTGTTTCTAGCTACAATTTGGCTTGATTGATTGATTGATTGATAAAGTAAATACACAAGTTGAGGTTTTGTCCGCCTCGACACTGCAGCCTCAGGGCTTGTTGTATCTCTTGTGTATTTGTTTCAGTTAAAAAGGTTTGACACTTAGACAGGTGTAGTAGCCCTTTTTCTGTTCTTTTCTGGTCTCCAGCCTCCTGGTGGTTAGTGTCCACCATGAGGTTTTGATTTGTTCTCCAGTATGTAAGTGCAGGGCACTCATATATGATGTGAGAGGCTGTCTCTTCCTCTTCGTCACATAGTCTGCAAATGGGTTCTTCTCTATAGATGCCCATAGTGTGCATATGTTTTCTTAGGGTGGTGTCCTTATTAATCCTGTCACTATTCTAATCTGATTCTATTTAGTTTTAGTAGTTCACTTGTCAATGCTTTCGATGGTGAGTCCAACATTGATTTACTGTGATTTTTGCCTTGGAATGTGGTTCCAGTATGACTGGGTGTTGTGTTTGAATCCACCGAGTCATGTAGCCACGAACCGAGGCTTTTGGTATTCCAAAAACAGGTTCAGGACCCACAAACATTGCTGCGGAGCCTCGCCTGGCCAGGGAGTCTGCATTTTCATTGCACAATTTGGCTTACTTTCTCATGAAATAGTCTTCATTCGAGAAAAAAATTTCTAGGCGAAATATTTATTTTATTTTATTTAAGTTTGTTGCCTTTAGGGCAATTTCGTTCATGATATTTTTTACAAATGTGAATATCATTTACAAAATTGCCAAGGAACAAACTTTTATAAAATCATCATATTTTGCCAAATATTTTACTCATGTATAAATTTTCCCATAAGAGACGTTAAAAATCAAAAAATTTCAGCGGAAATTTCACGTTGCCTAGACAATCTGGTATTTCGACTTACTTACAAACACAGAAACGTCGAAATCAGTCAAAATGAGTCGAATTGGTCATGTACACGATAAAGAAATAGATAAAGTAATTAAAAAACCCATTTAAGTTATAGTTTTAATTATGTTGTATGAAATTAAAAACTGTATGACAAAAAAAACATTTTAATAGTATTATACTTCCATATTTTTGCATTCTAGAAATATTCTCCCTAAATACCGCTCGTGCATAAAAATTAACCAGATAATTTTCATTCAAGCTTGTTATACAAATTCCACTCGTTCTTCGAACTCATTCAACATATTCTTTAAATACATTTTTCTAGATATTATTTTAAATTCAATAAACTATCGCTCTTATTTTTAGAAGCTCTATCACGAATTAACACCTTTTTAAACTGGTCAATCAGACTATTAGACTAGGACGGTTTTCTCAAGTGTGATATTGCCTTAATTGCCTTCTTAAACGCCATTAAGAACAAAGTAGAATAAAGTATTCTTTCGCTCAATTTCCCAACAAATCGTCATTTTTTTAACTTCTAAAAATACTGACCGTAAATAACGTACAATTAAAGGTCGTTTTCATCAATTTACCAGAAATTTTAATTACCACCTCGGATATTTTTAACTAATAGCAATGCAGATAAAAAGTCGAAGATCTGCCGGCAACATATCTAACCCAGAAAAAAACTGGACCTATTACAGCCCATCGTGCTGCAGAAATTACCCTACTTAATTTTACAAATATCTGGCTGCCGTACCAAGTGTAATTAACAAAGCAGATATTACAAATTACTGCCTAATAACATGTAATTATAATCAGCACCATATCCCGCAGTCATAGACTGTACTATACTACTTATACGTTGGTATTTTCTGTCTATCTTACTTTTAATATCTCTCTGTAATAAGCGTTAAATTCATGAGGAAAGTAAGTGCACTTTTTGTAGCGAAGAAGTCGGAATGTAGAAGATACATACGAGTAGACATAGTTATATGAATACCTTCTCACGACACACTTGGGAATATGGGTTTAGGGCTGACAATGGGATGTTTTAAAGGCGTACAGATGGTTATTTCTACATCAAAACTGTTTCCGTTGTGAATACATAGAACTTATCAAGACCAATGTTGCCAAATGTTATTTTACTAAAGGAGAATTACGTGCAGCAAAATTCCTTACTCACTTGCGACGAAAGTTGATATCACCATTTTACGCCAGAACTAAAAAGAACAAATTTAAAATAGTGCCACTTAAACTGCATAAAAGTGAAAAAAGCACAGTTTGTGTCTTAAGCTCTTAAAAAAATAGGCAATGTCTTTTTAGGGGATAGCAACAGTGTTCTCTTGAAACATTTTTAAAGAGAAGGACTTATTGCACTGTATTGTTCTGATTTGCTAACTTAAAAAGGTATTGATTTATTAATTAAGAAAGTCATTCTGCTGCCCAAAACGCTCGACCCCATACTGCCCAAATGACTAAAAATGTCTTTAAAAAATCTCATTGGGCAGTTTTTCTCATCAACCCTACAAACCGAATTTACCGGCATGTGGTAGTAGGAAGCTGGTGAACAATTTTGAATAGGTTTTTAAGGCACTTTATTTTTGTTAAAGTCCTTGAAGAACCCCTTAAAACAAAGGTCTAGATGAAGGCAAGCAGTCCCCTACCAACCCTTGAATTTTTTAATTCAAGGGTTGGTAGGGGGGCCGCTACTCTTTTATTTTTTAAATTAATTTATTATTAATGTCTTACGTACTGCTGTATTCTGCAAATCACTATTTTATTTCGTCTTTATGACGTTTAGTAGCCTTATAGCCACTTTTTTAACGTTAATATTTCTTTGCCCTATTTTAAACAATAATTCTACTTAGCGCCACAAACCAAAAAGAAAAAAAAAACAATAACAAAAGAACAAACTTTGGTGCAAAATAGTTTATAAACTAGAACTAGTTTTTATAATCAATATAAACAGGAGAATAGCTCTTGAAATATATTTTTAAGATTTTACTTAAAAGCTAAATTACCTGCTATTTTTCTTGATCCAACTGCTTGACAATTATATATTTTTTAAGATCTAGTCTATGAAATTCTAGATACGTTATTTCTCAATCATATTTCAAAATACAGCTTCCTAAAGATTCTAAATAAAATCACAATTTCCTAACATTTGATGCTCCGTTTATTTAGTCATTTTGTTACTCTTAATTTATTGAAATATGTTTGTCTTTTATTTTTCGGTAACATATAAAATAACCATAAAGCAATAAAAAGCAAATATCGTAACAGGTATTTATGTTATAAGTCTGGAAAATCAACTTTTACAGTATAAGGGAGATGTTTACGGACGAGGCAATGAAGGAGCCGCGCCAGGAATGTCAAAACGAATACTTTAAAGATGTTTTCGACGAATAATGTACAATATTTTATTTCAAACTTCTTCTTCTTCTTCCCTGGCATTACAACTCTGGGTGAGTCTTAGCCGCATCCACTATTGCTCTCCATCTTCTACGATCTTGTGCTTCTACTTGCCACTGCTGGACTCCCATCTTAGATAAACCTGCTGCGACAGCATCCTTCCATCTTTTTCTGGATCTTCTGCCATCTGGTCTCTCAAGGAATACTGTTTTTATCAATCTGTGGTCTTCTGATCTTACTACATGACATGCCCATCTTATTCGGTTAACTTTTATGTGTCTGACTATGTTTGCACTGCCATACATTGCCGCCAATTCAGCATTGTGGCGTCTTTTCCACACCCCTGTTGTTTTATCCCTATTGGGTCCAAATATCAGTAACTACCGTGCGAATTTATGTATGTTCCGTCGAAATTTACGATTTAAAATCATAAGGTATTTTTAATCTGCTTCGTATATCTTATACAATAACTAATTGTCTGCTTTGGAAACGGATTTTAAGATTTTTGTTTACTGGTGGAAACATTGTCAGTACTGACATAAAATTAAAATTTGACAAAAATATTGCGTTGATATATCCAGGAAACGAAACTGTCCTGTTTTTATGTATGTCAAGGTGAAAAGTAAAGTCAGTTAAAAATTAGTGTTATTTTTTAATCATTTTTGGTAAAAATGATGAAGCGAAGATAGATGGTGGAAATCTGATTCCTAATGAAATTTTGCAAAAATATAATGAGGCTACAAGGCAGCTAGTACCAAAGAAATCGGCAAAATAATATGAGAAATGATTTTACATCAACAAATCCTAAAAAAAAGTTTTACCGAACTTAATACTGAAAAAGTTTATTTTTCGAACTTAAACCAAATGTCTAAAAGTGCGCATTACAGTACAGTCTAAAATAAAAAAAATCCACCTTTCCTTTTTGCGTTTTCTAGTCTTTAATGTAACAAAAGCATTCGAATAGATAAAATATCACAGTTATCAATTTCCATTTGACGTTGGCATTAAAGAAAGTAAAAATTATTATAAAAGGACAATAAGATGAGTAATTGTCTATCTCTGCACCAGACAACATTAGACCTTGTAGCAACACTGTTACAATCCTTCTATTTCTGCATTTTTGCAAATCGATCGTGACAGTGATGAATGAAAACTCGATAGACTATCGAGACAGAAAACGATGGCAAGGTGGTGATTATAACCATTTATCTTATGCGCTTGAAGCGTTAAGTGTCAAAACGATAATAATATCTATCATTGTAACTCACACTTGTACATTCAGGTCAGGAAAAAATTTAATTGTAACTGGATTTTCTTTATCGTGAGCAGTATTATGCAAGTTAAATTTAGTTTTTATCCAAATGCAAAGATAATGCATTTTATGAGTTTAATACTTGTACCTGTAGAACAGCTTTAGCAAAGAGTATAAAACTCTCCTGAAAAGGACATGGCACACCTAACATATGATTCTGGCTCTCAGACTTTTTTTTAATTTGAGTATGTTGTTTTTTAGAACAATAGAAACATCTTTAAATGGGACATTTTTGTGCAGGCCTGTAGGGTGGCCCAAAAAAATCACTGATAACTTGAAGCTTAACTGTTCATTAATTTCAATATACACGTATAAAAAGAGTGAAATTTCGTCTAAATCCAAAAGAATAATATTTATAATATATATTTGTTGAGAATAACAATATTTATATTTAACATTTAACAGATACAGGGTCCAGTATCAAATGAATAATATGGATTATGCTAACAAAAATGCTAATTTAGCTATATACTTGTATATATTTTTAGAATTTATACATTTCTGACAGTTTATTAAGGTAAATTTACGTTAAAATATTTTGGTTATTGTCCCAAATATACAGGAATATTTAGAAATATTTTTTTTTGTTTGTTTCCACAAGATATTTTGTGACATATAAAGAAGTACATAGTTTTAAAATCTTCACATTTTTCTGGCAATTTTTTAACAGAGGTATAATAAAATAAGGCTACTCATAACTAAAATATACCATGTCTCCTGAATTCACCTATATTTTTAGTATAAGCAAAGATAATACTACTACGGATAGATGGTTCATCAGTTCGGAGATATCAATGCTTCCGTAAATGCGAATAAAATTAAGTCGGTAACCCCTGCCCCAGCGAAACGAGGTACGAAACCATGTGCGACGTTGCCAATGTCTGTCGCTTGTACCTTATTCGGAATACGAAGTAGCGAAAGCGGGCGGCTAAACGGGTTATGTATTTTCAATAGTAAAGACCTTTGTTTAAAAATTGCCAGAAAAATGTGCAGATTTTAAAACTATGCACTTCTTTATATGTCACAATATATCTTGTGGGAACAAACCAAAAAAAAACTTTAATTTTAAATATCGCCATATATTTGGGACAATAAACCAAAATATTTTAACTTAAATTTACCCTAAGAAACTGTCAAAAATCTATATATTCTAAAAATACATACAAGTATATCACGATATTAACATTTTAGTTGGCATAACCCATTATTTATTCGATACTGGACCCTGTATGTGTTACATATTAAATCAAAATATTTTAACTCTAAACAAATATATAAAATATTATTTCGTTAAATTTAGTCGAAATTTGACTCTTTTTAAGCATTTATATTGGAATTAATAAACAATTAAGCTTAAATTTCTCAGTAATTTTTTTGGACTGTCCTATTGGTCTGCACAAAATAATTTTTAAATAAAAATAACACAATTTATAGCAAAGACTCAAATAACCCTACTTTGCAACAGGGATACCGTAAATGTCTACATTAAGTTGTACTAAAAGTAAACCCTAACGCAACTGGAAATAGTTGCACATAGTTTGACCAAATAAATGAAAAAAAAAATAAATATGATTATTTATAATTATAATTATGATTATATTTGATTTCAATTAAAGTAAATTACGTGGAATAAAACTAAATGTTCCATTTACAAAACCCAATAATTTCTTAATTATTATTTTAATGTTTCGACGATTTTATGCCAAGTTAGGTTCTACTTTTTATTTTGTAACGACTGTAAAGAAAGGATATGTAAACTTCTTATCGTGCATGACTATTCGTTAGACGCACTCCCTACAAATTTCATTTTTTTTTAACTAAGTTGCCATACTTAACGCCCTGTTGCAAGTTTAGTTCAAGCTATTAGAGATTTCGTGGCAAGGAGCTTAAAGTCCAAAATTTTTCATGTGATTACAATATTTATTCAACTTTTTCAAAATCGCTTAAGGGACCTTTGAAAAGCTACGCCACTGACTGTGTTTTAAATTTAAATTAAGTAATTTTTTCTAATTTGAATTTATATTAACTAACTACTTTCATTATCTAATTTTTTTCTTTTTTAGAAACTCAAAACTGTCATGGAACGCTGTGAAAAAATCCCCTCGAACCTTCGAATCTCGCCACCCAGAAAAACTACCCGAACGCCTATACTTGCCAAACGTCGACCATGACGGTAAACCTTTAGGTGATGCCGATTACAGCGTTCCTTCTCCGCCGGAAAGAGAATTTTCCAAGCCCCAACTTACTCAGAAAGACCTGGAGGAATACGCCCGGTCCTACCAAGACCCCGTCAAATATGCTTATAACAGTAGTAAAGAGGGTAATCATAGATTAACTGAGAGTGGCCTGGAGGAGTTTATGGAGTACAATAGGAGTTACGAGGAATCACTTTTCAATTCCATAGACTCGAAGCATGAGGAGAGCATGCTGACTCAAATTCACCATCAGAAGCAAGTGTCCTATGCGCAAAGTGAGGGCTATCACAGTTATGTTTCGAGTACGGACTCCACCTCAACGCCATTTCTGGATAGGCTAAGACGTGATAGTGAGGCGGTTGTATCTCGTCCTCACTCGACTGCAACGTGGGAGGATGAATCGTCCTGTTCTAGACGTGAGGGCAGGGACAGTGTCGTAACCACCAGCTCTGGAAGTGCCTCGTCTAGTGAAACTCTGAAATGGCATGGTAAGTATAATATAGCTCTGTATATTTGAGGCTTTTTTCATATTAAAAAAGAAATGGAAATAGTCATTTTATATAGTTTTTTTCCTAGAATCTAAAAAAATTTAAGAAAATAATTTAAATTGAAACAAAATAAATACGAATTAAATTAACGTTTTTTTTTGTGGGAACCCCTAGCACGTGGTTTTCCAACGCACGTTTTTTGGGCAAATCGTTGAAACATTGTCTGCCGTAATTCGACATATATTTTGCTAAGCTTGCATCGTTCCCTAGGAGACAATGCTAATACGCGTGCCGGCAGGTAGAATATTAAATATCTATTTTTATACCCTTTATCAATACATAAATTGCCTCCCATACTTCTTAAATAATAAGGTAGTCAATAATAATCTTTAAAGAAATAGTATTAGTTCAGTAACTGAAGACCTGAAAGTACCCAAAGCTGTAAATAAATCTGTACAGTTTTTAATTGTGGCGCAATTCTTAGGTCTTTGCGGATGCTTTCGAGCGAGAAAAAGTTTATCACGATTTCGACGTGGGAACCCGCTGAAAATGGCCCCCAAAGTCCCAAAAATAAGTTGGCCGCGAATATCTGCCAAAATATGCGAATTAGAAAATTTTTATTTTGACAAAAAATGAAGATCACCTCAAATCTACAAAAATGGTCCTTACCATTTTTTTCGCTACATCAATATTTTTTGCAAAAACGGCCGTCGAAAAATCCATAGCATACAGATTTTCTAGAACTCCGGAAACGGCTAAAAAATGCAGATGGGCAAAACAATTTTTTGATCAAAACGCAAGAATGATGGTGAAGGGAATTTTCTGGGATCATCGAACTCTTGCTAAGGTCTCATTATAAAAAGGAAATGTTAATACAAACCATTTTTTTAATATCAATAAATTAATGAAATACTCTAAAATATTGCGGAAAAAAAACTTTCACCGCTTTTTTTAATATTCTAGAAAAAATAGAATGGACCCAAACTCATAAGCAATGATAAGTACGGGTTTTTGAATAGATAAAAATAATTATTTTTCAAAAGGAATTATTGTCCCGCTTATTAATCCAGAAAAGCGTATCTACGTGAGTGTGTGAAGAATTGGATCTGAAAATGATTTTTTATACCATTTTTTAGACTACAAGCGATCTTAATTTTTGTCTAAAGAAAAATTCTCCTCTTCGCAAATTTTGGCAGATATTAGCGGAAACCCATTTTTCGGGCCTTGAAAGGCAATTTTCAGCCCTTTCCCACCTATAAATGTTGATAAACTTTTTTTCGCTCAAAAGCATCCCCAAAGACCTAAAAATTGCGCCACAAGGGAAAACTGTACAGATTTATTTACAGCTTTGTCCCTTTATTTACTGGACTATATTATAAACTTATTCATCATTTATTTCATATATTTTTCCCAGGTCAGTCGATTTAAAAATTTACTTTAACTTTGAATCTTCATATTATTCTGAGAGAAAAAAGCAAAACAAGTATTACTTATAAACAACTATAAGTATAGTTTTCAAACTTGCTTGAAAAGTGGTAAAAAGCAGTGAACTTGCACAACCAAAAAGTGCAAATCATTTTTTCTTAGTTTTAGTTAGTTCTGGCTATAATAATAATAAAATGATGCTAAAATAAATTTAGGGTATTTTTGGTTTTCTTATATGAGCTGACAAAGAGACGATGCATGTTAAAAAAATCCAGAAATACCTTAAATCATAGAACCCATGCGAATATAATTTAGGCACGGTTTATTACAATCTCATAAAGTAATAAATACAATTGTTTAATTGTATCTAAATTGAAAGGAAAATCCTCCCCAAACATCCGGACAACCTTCTACCTACCAACTTTTTACCTAAATATTTTTCAGTTTGTATAAGCTCTCAAATAAAGAAACATCTAATAACATGTTAAGTACATTATGAATACGTTAAAATTGGTTACAATAAATTTGTGAAGTTATTTTTATACTGTATTAAAAAAAGGTATGTAGATTCTTTTTTAAATTGCGTTTCTTTACTTAAAAAGCATTTTTGATGATGGCTTAAATACATAGATAAACCGAAACGTCAGCAAAAGCTTTTCTTTCATTTTTTACTTTATGAGCGAAAAACCCTGGACAAATTTACTGGATAACAATAAATTCCTGAAACGCCAAAACACAAAAACTCATAATTCTGTTAGCTTTTTGTATTTTCTTAATTTAAATTGCCAACCTTTTCATACGAATTAAATTAACTCTGTTGTTACTTAAAATAAATACTAAATCATTTTTATTAAAACGTATCGAAAAAATTATACGCTTTCAAAAACGAATTAGTGAATAAGGTGTCCCATTAAGAAGATCGAAATTTTATATCGTATTTGTTTTGTTTTAAATTTTAAGTATTTTTTAAATTCTACGGAAAAAAATACACAAGCTTGCTGTTAGAAAGTGATACTTTTCCGCACGCGGCTGCCGTTACACGAATGACGCGCAGCGGAGTAGTTCGGGTGAGCAGCCAAGAGAGGAAAAGTTACTTTCCGCAAGTGTTAGAAACAATATTTTTTCTACAAGCGAGAGGAAAAACCAACATAAGTTTAAAAATTCATGATAAAATATTATTTATTAACGAAGGAATTTATACACTAATTATTATTATTAACATTAACAGTAAAAGTGCAATTGGTCGCGATTTGCTTTTCTGTAGAAAACGTTGACGGCGGCGGCGTTGGCGTTGGGTTCTTGATGAGCCAATCTTTTGCAACTATGGAAGTAGTTTCTTGAACCAAGAGGTTTAGTACATTGGAAGATGGCATTGACGGTTGTTTCTGGATAGTGGAATGTGTTTCGGTAAAATTGAGTATTTGTTGGAAATATCCTTTTTAAAATTTGTTGAATTCTCGAGATATCCTTCAGCGACTAATGTAGACTTCCAGCCTCCAAGACGTTTAATGTTGGATATTTGTTGTCCGGAGTTTGCGAGAAATGTTGCAGAGGACCGACGAAAGCTATGCCCAGTATACAATTCCGGGTAAGGAAATGCCGATACATTGTACTGTACACACTCTGTGTTTATGGTTCACAAAAATCGCCTATGTGGTGTTGTCGGCTTCTTAAACTGGCATACTTTCTATATAGATTCAAAAAAATTTCATTTTCGGCATCTCCAGAAATGACAAAGCTTCTAGAGCTGTGATTTTTTGAGTCTGGGATGTGTATCAATACTAAATTTCCTTGGTCTTCAACATATATTTGTTAACTCCTTTCTACGACACGCGCCTGCTAAACAAAAAATCGTATGTAAATAAGTATTATCTGGCGCTTCATCCATGAATTTCGATATTTCTTATTTTTAAAAACTTTAGCCTTTTTGGGTCTAAAACCAACGCTTTGTTTTTTAAGGTAGTCCGTCACTTTGAAAAGCTTGCCTAAATTTTTTCTTTTTAATTTTCTAATAAAATAATTTGGGTTTACATTTTTTAAACGATTTCCCCCTTACTTTACAATTTTCCCACTAGGGGGGAAAAGTGTTTTTTCCCAAAAAATTGGGGGGAAAAAGTCTGTTTCCCACGCTTAAAAAAAATAGTTTAAAATCACCCCCTTTTTTTTTTGGGGGCATCCGGTATAGTGGTCACTTGTCCATTATTCTCCTATAAAATTGTATGTTTTTACCACATAATTTAATTCATATTTTTTTAAGGTTCAATGAGTGACGTCTCAGTTGCCAGTTTTTCCCCTTGCACCATCTTCCCAAACCCAAATCAAACCCCCTTCCCAAGACAACTAATTGCTCACAGTGCCCGAGTTCAAACGCCTCAAAGACATCATTCGGAGAGTGTGTTGTATATGAGTGGCCAGGGGGAGGTGCAGCAGGGCGGTAAAGAGGGATGGACTGAAAAAGAAAGTAGAAACAATAGTGTAAATAAGTTAAAGTTGTTTCCTGTAAATACGTATACGGTGCAGGAGAATGGCGGGGAACGACAGCAGGAGAATAGTAATGGAATTAATAATAGTTCTAAAATAGGTGGTAACTTTTTTTGGGGTGACAAATTGGGTTTAAAAAAGTTTAAGGATAGGATAATGTAACAATAAAAGTCAAAGAGGTAGAATTTTGTTCCTAATTTTGGGAAAAAAGGGGGGGGTTTTTTCAAAACCTTTTGTGAATGCTACAATTAAAATCTTCCTAGTAAAAAAATTTATAACCTAATCTGTTAATATTTAATGTTAACATGGGGATACAATAGTAAATTAAAGATTTTTCCCAAAGGGGCTTGTACTACCTTTGGATTGACTTAATTGAATAAATTTGGGGAAATTTAAACAAAATTTTAATATTTGGAAAACCCCCATTATAAAACATCCCTTAAACCTTTTTAAAAAGAAAATGTATTTTTTAAGGACTCTTGCATACACAATTTAATTTATAATAAAACCCTTACAATAATTTTCACATCAACTAGATTTGATCCAAATCCAAAAGTTACTGCCTTCGAGACCGCCTGAGCTCCGCAGTGCCAAACAGCAGGAAATTAAAGTCCAAAACCATAATATGCTGAGATCAGTCAACAACTACATCCCTATAAGATTAGAACGTTTAACAAACCGTTTAGGCTTCCCAAGAAAAACTAAAGGAAGCAGTCTTAAGAAAATAAAAGAGAAAGAAAAAACTCAGGTGCGCTGTAACAAAAGAAATACCTGTTATAAGATATGACCAAAAGAGCTTCTAGAAAATGTGTTTAATTTTTGCTAAATATAGCTTTATTAAATAACAAAAACGTTTCGTGAAATTCAAGATATTAGTTAAATTCTTTTTCTTCTTCTTCTTTGGGAGCCGTCTTGATTCACTACCGGAGGCATCGCAGCCTCTTGGGCTGTTTGTGTCTAATCTCCCATCAAGGGCGATAAACTTAACAAGGAGTGCTGATCCCATTTAAGCCCATATACGACGATTTAAATGTCAATTCGACGTAATCCGTTTGCCCTCTATTGTTTTGTTTACAAGTAGTATAAAGTCTTTTAATTTTATCAAGTGGTATACAATACGGATTTAATAGTAGTAAATCAAAATAAGTTTTTAAAAGTTGAATACTTAACAAAAATTAATAAAATATATCTATCTCTGGGCAATCCGGTGACGTCACAAACATAACCTTATCTGCGGACAAATAGTATAAATCAAGCATTCCTTGTTGAGTTTACCACCCCTTGAGCTCATTTTCCGTTGACCAAATAATGCCTGTCTTTTGTGATTTAACGCTTCACATTCGCACACTATATGGTAGGCTGTTTCTTCCCCCCTCGTCGCATTCTGCAACTGGGTCCCCATTGTATAAGCCTATCGTGTAGGTGTCTTCTTAGGTTATCGTGCCCTGTTAGCAACCCTACTGTTATGCGAAGTCTTTTCCTACTTTGTTCGAGTGGTTCTTCCTTTGTTCCTTTGGATGGGCCTCTTATGAAGCCCTTTCATGTCTTATTCTACTGAGGTTCACCCAGTATTCTTGTGTTTGTTTCGATCCTGGTTTGCCCTCCTCGCTCTGGTTATGGTCACTCCAAGGGCAGGTTCTGGTCCAAAATATGGTGTGAATGATCCATGTCCCGCTAGCTCATCCACTTTTCGTTGCTATCTATTCCCGAGTGTCCTGGTACCCACAGGAGAGCTACCCTGTTGCGTTATCCTAGGACTTCCAGTTATTTTAGAAAGAGATATAATAATTACCTACTACAAATGACCTATTTTGAACTTAAAGAACACAGATTCTCTTTTTTACTTTTAGTCCGGCAAATTGCTTTGTCCCGGCTCTTAGGCTGTAGCATTTTTTACAATAATTATTGATACAACTTGACTTTTTAAACCTTTCAAAAATATTTAAAATTATTTAGGAAGTAGGCACTGGTTGAATAGCCTAGGTAATAATATAACACTCAATGACTTTTTCGATATTTTGAACTACACAGGTACCATTTAATAATGGTAATCTTTTGTTCGGAAGATTCCTTGTTTTAAAACACGTTTTACCAAACGCACCCAAGGTATTTTGTTAAAAAGGCAAAGTAGGCGAGATGCTAGAGGAGGGACGCCTGTAAAACAGCTGACCCTCCAAACCAATCGAATTGAAATTGCCCTAATTAAATTAAAGGTGAAAAAAAAAAGTGCTAAATTGGTCTAGAAGGATTCAATTTTTTTTCCTGAAATCAATTTGTCCAAAGTTGTTAGCTATATTTTGCTTGTAAACGCGACCAATAAACAATCAAAAAAAACTACGATTTTTTTATAAATCTTAATTAAGGCTATTATTAACTGTTGTACAAAGAATAAAAATAAATATTTTTTATATTTTATTTTACATATATATATATATATATATATATATATATATATATATATATATATATATATATATATATATATATATATATATATATATATATATATATATATATATATATATATATATATATATATATATATATATATATATATACAGTGTTGTATTTCAAAACGAACCACCCTAAATATCTTTTAAAAAAACACTCACCAAAAACAAAGAAACACGTCGATTTAGATATACAGGGGGAAGGTTAATTTCGTATTTGATAAAATTTTATGGGTCACCTCCTAACCTCCAGTTAACCTCACTTTGATATGTCACGGCAACCCCCATAGTGTGACACATCATTGTAAGCGGCATGAAATTTGCTATTCAACAGTACTAAGAAACTTTAAATCGATGGACGTAGAAGCGACTTAGAAGTAAAAATGTGTGTTAATTAGTTTATCGTGTTCAAATAATTTATTTTATCAAATGCTCAAAATGTGCGCCGTTATTGGCGAGACAATAATAAAGCCTGTTTTAAAATTCTTCGCGAACGTTGGCGAAAGTTTGTCTGGTAATACCTCTGCATTCTAGTGTAATTCTACATTTAAGTTCTTGAATATTTGCAGGTGGCGTTTTGTACACTTTACTTTTTAAATAACCCCAGAGGAAAAGTCTAGAGGAGTTAAGCTTCGGATACCGTGCTGGCTATCTTCGATGGCACCTCGTCTGCCTATCCATGTGCCTGGAACTGTTCATTGAGCCACTCTCGAACTGCTAAAGCATAGTGGAGGGGCTCCATCTTTACAAAATGCAAATTATTTTCACTGAGTTCCATAGCACCATTTTCATCCACCTTGATTTTCCAAAGATTGGACGATAGAAAGGGTATATCGCATTTTCCAAAAGGTTCAGATACAGTTGCCCAGTTAAATTTTCTTCCAGAAAGAATGGCCCGATAATTTCGTTTCCATAAATACCTGCCCAAACGTTGATCTTCTGGAATTGAATATGTCCTTCCTAAAATATGTGCGGATTTTCATTATCCCAATATCTGCAGTTATGTCTATTAAGAATTCCATTTAAGAAGAAAGTTGATTCGTCAGAAAAGCAGATATTTTTGATCAAATGAGGGTCTTCGTCAATTCGCTGGCACATTGATTCGCAAAATTCTATTCTTCTATCATAATCGTCTTCGTTGAGTTCATGAAGAATTTGTATTTTGTATGGAAAACTTATTCTTTTTCAAAATTTTGTGCACGGAACCCGTAGAAATATTGGTCAGCTTAGAAACTTTGGAATAGACAACGTCGGATCTATTGCGAACTATCCTAGTACCTCAACCTGGCGTGCTTCGTCTAAAACCCTTTCATTAGTACTTTTATTGTTGCATACAGATCCAGTTTCTTCAAACTTACGCACCAATTCCATTACATATTTATGCCCCACGTTTTTATTTTGATGCCTCTCATTGAATATTCTGGCGGTTCTACGCGCGCATCGATCTTCAGCCCCATATAGGAAAATTATTTCTATTCTCTCTGCTAGTATACACTATTTTAAAATCAAGATTCTTAATTTCAAACTAACGATGTCAAAATGACAATCCTAACAGTAATATTTAACTGGTTCCTAAACGTCTTAAAACTTGTGCTATTGCAGTGTTTTTTGCTGTAGCAGGTATACAAAAAAATAATAATTGGAATGAATGCACACTAAAATAGTCTGCGAGGAATTTCAAAAACAAGCTTGTCTCGCCATTGGCCAACGGCGCACATTTTGAGCATTTGATAAAATACATTATTTGAACACGATAAACTAATTAACACACATTTTTACTTCTAAGTCGCTTCTACGTCCATCGATTTAAAGTTTCTTAGTACTTGGATAGCAAATTTCATGCAAGTTGCTTACAATGATGTCACACTATGGGGTTGCCATTTGACATACCAAAGTGAGGTTAACTGGAGGTTAGGAGACCGATAAAATTTATCAAATACGAAATTAAACTTCCCCCTGTATGTCTAAATCGACGCGTTTCTTTGTTTTTTTGGTGAGCGTTTTTTTTTAAAGATATTTAGGTGGTCTGCTTTAAATGAAAGCACTGTATATATATATATATATATATATATATATATATATATATATATATATATATATATATATATATATATATATATATATATATATATATATATATATATATATATATATATATATATATATATATATATATATATATATATATATATATATATATATATATATATATATATATATATATATATATATATATATATACATACATATATATATATATATATATATATATATATATATATATATATATATATATATATATATATATATATATATATATATATATATATATAGTTTAATAATAGTGGCACCAAGTTGCCCCATGGCAACATACATGTATATCATCAAAAATAGGGCAAATTAAAGAGAATCGTATAAAAAAATTGAAGTGAAATAGTTTTCTGTACTCATGCGCCAAACTCCTGCTAGACTAAATATTTATTATAAAGCTTTATTTATGGGTGTATTAATTAATTTTATACACTCGTCCAACTAGAACTGAAGCGGCCAAATATGTGGCTCTTCTCATTAAAAAAATGTAAAATAACCATCTTGTATATTTTTTCTAAAATCAGAGAGAAAACTTATGGAACATGATTTGAATTAAACAAAAGAGATATGAAATAAAATAAATATTTTTTAATGGGACACGTTACTTATTAGTTTGTTTCTCAAAACATCTCAGTTTCTTATAGAGCTACGCTTCAATAAATATAATTTTGAATTTACTTTTAGTAAAACCAAAATAAATTTTAATTAAAAAATGGAAAAAAGTAACAATAAATATCTGAAATACTGTCAATACTGTGTCAAAGTTATTAGGGTATTATTATACTCTCAGTTTTCTGTCATGAAAATTAAAATAACGGTATCATCCAAAGTAAAACAATTTTCCTCTTTTTAGTGATCGCAATTTCAAAAACAATACACATACCTAAACGAAATGACCTTTAAAAACGAAGTTATATTTGATTTAAGTTCATGAATAAAACAAATGTCAGAATATAGAACCCTCCCAGCATTTTATTGTTTTCTTAAAAAAAGTTTGCAATAAACAAACAATCATGTTATTAATTATACGGTATTTAAACACTCGAGGCAAATCCTGATCAGATTATTGGGTCATATTAATATAAGCGGCAGCTTATAAAACACCTTGACTTTTGACATACAAAAGATTTTATATTTATACAGGGTAATTGAATAGTCTTTTTTTAACTCAAAATATTTTTAATGTGTCATACACTTGTCTTCACATAAATACTATTTTAATAAAGAAAACCTTCTTTCCCCAATATCGAAAAAAACTCAGTGTCGCATACGACTTTAAAAACCTTAAAAAGGGTGGGGCCCTTTTTGAAAATTTTTTTCAGGGGGGCCCTTTAAATTTGGGAAAATAGGGAAAACAAAAATTTTCCCACTAGGGCAGGGGAAAGGGGGGTTCCCCCCCGGGATTTTTAAGTGGGGGGAAAAGGGGCCCAAATTTTTTTATTAGAATTAAAAATGTCCGGCCTAGGAAAACGGAATAGAGGGTTGCCGCGGATTTTTCAAAATTGAAAAAAGTCCAAGCGATTTTTTTTTTCCAAAATTTTATTAAAACGAACTTTAAAAAAAAAATTTGGTAGGTTTTATATCACTGATATACCTTTTTTTTAAATGGTTTGTATTTTTTATTTTTGATTTTTCCCAAAAATTTTGAAATAAATAAAAACAAGTTTTTAAAAAATTTTCAAAATTTTGTTTTTATTACTTTATAAATTTTTATAAAAGAAGGGAAAGATAGTGTAAATGATTAATCAATCCAAGATTCTGTTGTTCATTAAAAAGTGAAAATTTTTATAACTGCTTTTAGCATATACTTTTCACTAATACAAACATTCATGAGACAGAATACAGTGGTTAAAAATTTTGTAACCTTTTACCTAGGTATCCATTGTAACAGTATCCTTAAATATTATGTGTCTACAGTATTCGAGCAAAAAAGTTGATAATGTAAGTTTAAGAAACCAAAAATCTAATTTCTTTTTAAACAAATACAGAAAAAACAAATAGGAACTTTAGCATAAAATTGTACTTTCTTTCATTCAAATTTGAGGGACCTGTATTATTAAAATTTGCCTGGTCTGCCCCGTAATTAATAATTTTGATCCCTTTTAAAAAAATGTACTAAATTATTAAATAAAAAAAAAGTACCTAAATGTAAACCTTTTTTTTTTTTTTAAAAATCCAAAAATAAACAAACATTGTGGAAATCATCAAAGATAGTTTAGATTGCCTTACTTTTCACTGCTAGTTCCTTGAAATTTTCATTATTTTATTATTCATAATTGTTATATTATTATTTTTTCGGTTACCTAACGTTACGTCTCATAAGAAGCACCTAATTTAAATTAAGAAATACTTACCTAAAGTAAAAAATGGGGGATGTTACCCTTGATTTGCAAGACAAACCATACAACCCCTAATCATTTTGTTACGATATATCGAGTGATCGCCAAATTTAGCAATTGTTAAAAAATAACAACGGTTTAGAATGTTTAACAAACGTCATTTCAGTGTTATTCAATGTTTTATAGGCAACCTGTCAAAATCTGACCTTTTGTTAAACATTCTAAACCGTTAACCCCCTTTAAAAATTCTAATCCATTCTAAATTTAAAATCATCATCACTCCCCAATCAAAACAAAATTATATCCCAATTTAATAAAAACTAATCACTAAAATAAGGTTTTTATCAATCCAAAACTTCTGCAACCACAAAATATAGGTACTCACACAAAGCAAAACAATCGAAACTAATACGGCGCAAAGGGCACAAACCACAACGAAAATGACGAACGATTAACGACGACGGTTGACGATAAGCGCGGATATAGTTTCATACGCGCCGTGCTCGCCCCTTAAACCAAAAAACCCTTTGAAAACCTAAACCATACTCATAAAGTATAATTGTTTTCCTAACTACACACTGATTTATTAGTGTGTAAGTAGGGAAAACATTAAATTTTTACGTGGAATTTTGTTATTGCAAGAATCGGCGGGGCCAACTCGCAAATTATTTC
Source organism: Listronotus oregonensis (assembly GCA_019359885.1). Taxonomy (NCBI): domain Eukaryota; kingdom Metazoa; phylum Arthropoda; class Insecta; order Coleoptera; family Curculionidae; genus Listronotus; species Listronotus oregonensis. Next base: position 22,409 of record JAHBCN010002374.1, on the reverse strand, counting down.
ATACTGGGGGGACATTTTTTTATGTATGGGCCCTAGCATTGGGCTTCCTACACCTTTAAACTTCCTTGGTTGGACCCATTTGAAAAATTAATTTTCGTTCGTAATTAGTAACAAACCTGTTTTATTTAAAGATTGTTATACATATTATATATTATATATATATATATATATATATATATATATATATATATATATATATATATATATATATATATATATATATATATATATATTATATATAAAAAAAATTATAAAAGTACAAATGTTTGTATCAAGTTTCTATAATTATCAAGAGGTTTTGACTTATAATTTTTTGGATTTTTAATTTATATGTTTGCATATTTTTGTCTTTGCGTGAAATGCCCTGTATTTTATTTGTTATTTAAAGATGATTTTTATATTCAATGTACTTTTTTTTATTTTCCGATCATAAATGATCTTGATACGTAACGTGTGCTTTTAAAATTTTTTTATTTATTTGTATGAGTTAAATTTTTTTTTCATGGAGTGAAGAAACCCTTTTAAATTAATTTTTAATTCAAAATAATAAATTTTATTATTCTTTAATCAGTATCATTTATTATTCCTTTAAGGTTTTCCCAAATTAAAACATTTTTCTTTCTTTTTTTTACAACAATACGCCTCTTTAAATATAATGTTAAATTATTTTTCCAAATTAAATCACTTTATATCCAAAATTTTCAACCTTCCAAAGTACTAAGATTAAAATTAAACCAAGTTTTTTTTAAACAAACCCTTAATACAGCCGGTTTTTTATTTATACGGACAGATCAGTTAAAAACCGGTAAAATTTAAAAAGATTGAACTTCTAATAAGATAATATAGAAGTCAATTTATATCTTAGTACTTTAAAGAACAAGTTTTTTTTGATAGAAACTTGGTTCCTATATCACATGAGTGTTGTGGTTTCCCTTTCTGAATTAAATAATTAAAAAAAAAAATAAAGAAGACAAATTGTTTTTTTTTTCCATTTTGATTTTTTCATTTTTATTTGTAAAGGTAAACAAGTACTCTTTTTTTTCTTCTTTTCTTCTTCTTTTTTTCTTCTTTTACTTCTTCTTCTTCTTCCCTGGTAACCGTCTTATTTCACTACCGGAGGCAGCGCAGCCTCGTGGGCTTTTTGTGCCTAATTTTTCATTATCTTTAATACAAATCCTTCCGGGTCTTTTTCCCTTCTACAAGTTTGTATAACCCTGAGGCTTGGTTGATAAATTCCTGTGGGCTCATTTTGGTTGCCCAAATAATGCCTGTCTTTTGTGATTCAACGCTTCACATTCGCACAGGATATGGTAGGCTATTTCTTCCCCCTCGTCGCACTTTCTGCATCTTAGGTCTTCATTGTATGAGCCTATCTCATGTAGGCGTCCTCTTAGATTATCGTGCCCTGTTAGCAACCCTACTGGTATGCGAAATCCTTTCCTACGTTTCTAAGTAGTTCTTCCTTCGTTCTTTGGATGGGTCCCTTTTCCATGTTTTATTCTACTGAGGTTCAGTTGGTCACTCCAAGGGCAGGTTTTGGCCCAAAGTATGGTGTGGATGATCCATGTCTCGCTAGCTAATCCGCTATTTCATTGCCTTCGTACCCTAGATTTAAAGTTATTTCTACCGAGTAGAATGGGGTTTGATAAGAAATTTTTTTGTTTAGTTAATAAAATTTTGCCTGCATTTTTAAATTTTTAGACAACTATTACTCTAGAAATTTAGGTTAAATTTAACTTCTAAATTATCTCCTAAATTTACGATAATACCGTTCCTGTGTCAGGGCGTTCCAAGTAAAAATCAGTCAGTCAGTAAAAAATTGGGTTTTTCAAAATCGAATATTTTGGAAACCATTTGACATAATTTTCTGAATTTTTTCACTTATTATTAGAATATTATGTAATTTAAATACTATTCTTATGACAGGCCATATCTTGGCCTGGTAAACTCTTAAAAATGTGTGAATGTTTTCAGCAACAAAATGTATACTAATTCCCCATCAAACTGTGTTATTCTTTTTGGGGATACTGAAAAGCGCACACTTTTTTTAAATACGGGAAAACCACAAAGCCCAAACATGGGCCCTTTTTCACTTCTCCGGGGTACCCCTTTTATGAAGGTTAAAAAAATTACCAGGATACTGTTTTGTTACTATGCTTTAATAAGTATACCACATGTAACTAAATCCTCGTCATAAAACGAAACTAATTCCTGTTTGTTTGACGTTTATAGAAGCAGCAATTAAAATGTAGAAAAAATTGATTACAGTTATGACCTGTACGTGGCTTAAAAATATTTATTACATTAAATAAATCAGTTACATTTTCATCCTTAATTGGTTTCCGCATCGAATAATGTTTGTAACGAATATGCCACTTAAAAAGACATTAAACATGTCTTCCTCTTTATTTTATACCGCATTATTAGTTTAAATAATAAAATGTTTCATTGCTCCCAGAAATAGTTTTGCCAAATTGTCACAGAGCTAAGGAAGAGCACATATTTTTTTTTGGGCTTTAACTTTTTTGAAATAGTTATTTATGATATGTGTTAAAAGTACAATTTTACCTCTTCATTTCATTCTGCAACTTACATGAGTCCCTTAAAACGTACTTTTAACACAAATATCATACAATATTTTTTCTACAAACGCAATAATGCAGTTGAAAATTAAATTATTCAAAAATTGGAAAATATAGTTTTACAGAGCATTGTATATAAAAATTTTCCCAAGTTTATTTTTTAAAATAATCAACAACTTGATTTGGTTGGTTTAGGCTTTTAAACTTCAAATTTGATACATCGCATCAGTTTTAGCTCGTTTCAGTTTTTACTTAAAATCAACTTGAAATAGAAGAAAATGTAGGAAAAAGTATTGGTTGCATCGATCCATTTAAAGAGATAGATGAAGCGGCCAGTAGAGCATCGCTGGATTTACTGCCCAGGAAATCTCGTATACAATATAATATTGCCTACAATAGACCTATATTCCCCACACTAAAAAGAACCCCATAACTTCAAATCACAAACCGTGGTTTTCTAAATCCTGTGACAAAGCCAGACTTTTAAAACTTCAAGCCCACAAAAAGTTCAAAACCCCAGTCCCGAAAATCGACAGGATAGCATCAAAGCAAGAAATCAATATAATCAGACCATCTTAGATGAAAAAGACCGTTTTAAGAATCGAATAAAAGATAAATTTTTCTCTTGCTCAAATGACATAAAGTTTTTTGGTCCTTTGCCAAAAATATTAGTCAGAACTTTTGCACAAATTCTTACCACCCCTAATTCTGAAGATGGAATTGCTCTACCTCCAAAGAAAAAGCCGAACTATTTGCCAAAAATTTGCTGCCAATTCACGCTTGATCCTCCTATTAATCTTCCTCTTCCAACAGTTGTCCCTGTTTCTCAAAATGTCCGATATAATTTTTAAGTCAAACAGATCAAGCGTATTCTTTTTTTCTTAATACTAAAAACGTCTGGGCTGGATGGCATACCAGCAATCGTCTTAAAAAAAATGCCCGAGCTTGCACCCATCTTAATCGCCCCCTCGAACCTTTCCCTTGGAGGAACCCCCAAAAAAGAAAAGGCCATTTTCCCGGAAAAAAATTCATTAATTCCCAAATCTTAAAGTATCTGGAAAAACATAAGATCTTACATGATAGGCAATATGGATTCCGTCACAGTAGATCCACAGCTATCTTCTTCCTTTGTCTCACACAACTGGAACAAGTCCCGGAGTTTCAGAATCCCAGATCGTTGTTCTTGACATATCCAAAGCTTTCGGATCAGGTCTGGCATGATGGGCTTCTTAACAAACTTCCTTTTACCTTACCCAAGCTTTGCTTTTTTCAGTTTCCTTTCTAATCGACGTATATCGTTAGTGTAGATGGTCATTCTTCCAGCTTCTACCAAATTTGCGGGCCCCGGCTAGTGCTGGCACCCACGCTGTTTTCTTCTAAATTAACGATCTTCTCTCCCACAATCAAAATCCCATTCATAGTTTTGCTGACGATAGTACCCCCACTCTAGTATTCAATTTCTTAAGCCACCGTGTAATTCTGATTTTGAAAAAAAGGGCGAGGTCAAGAGAACTTTCACAAGACCTCAAACTTATCTTGGATTGGGCGCCAAAAATCTGTTCAGTTTAATGCCTCAAAAACAGTCATGTTCGCTGTTGCGAAAAAGTCTGCGAATGCTCATCCCTTACATATGAGCGGCCAAGTTTTGCAGAACAAAGAGTCGTTTAATCTAGTCGGCGTTACTTTTGAGAATAACCTCAACTGGCACAAACACATTTCATCCATAGCTTCCAGTTCAAAAAAGTTTTGGATTCCTCTTTTGAGCCAGAAAATATTTTCTTTCCAATCTGTACACTCTGTATGTATCCCAAATCAGACCCTCTTTGGAATATTGTTCTCAAAGTTGGGGAATGGCGTCCCCCAACACTTAGCATTCTGAAATCCATTCAAAAGAGCTGTTCCTTTATTAACGATCCAACGCTCACAGAAAGGCTTCCTTTCTTTGCCCATCGTCGAGCTGTAGGGGATCTGCGCTCTTCTATAGGTATTTTCACGGCCTGCTAGAGGAATTGGCCAGATTATTCCTTTCTGGCAGCTCTCAACAAAGCAACACGTAGTAACTTTTATGCATCCTTTTACAGTTCAGTTAGAGAGGCCCCGAACTTCCCGCTTTCTTTTTGTTCCTTTATTCCTAGAGTGTCAAGATATGGAACCTGCTGCCGCAGAAGTTTTTCCTTCTCCCCCAACTCCAAAAATTTAAGTCCCGTGTGAACAAACTCCTCTCACCACCGGACACCCACGGTACGTTAGTACTTAGGCATCAGCCTTTGTGGACTGTCCCAAGATAAAAAATAAGTTTATGAATTGGTGTAAGGAGAGGTGTTGATGAAAAAAATACCGAAAATATATTCCTTTTCGTATTTTAAAGAAAGGAAGATTGGAAGCATCATGCTGGGGGCGACTTATTTAATGATCGCCCGGGTACGCATAAACAATGACGGATATCATAAAATTTGTTTTTCGCCATTTGGCCAAGGAGAGGAATACCATCCACAGGGCAAAAAAAAATGGCAGTTTCTTAACCAAAAAATTTATTATACCTTCTGATGAAAGTAGTTACCATTTTGGAATTTTTGGCATGTCGAGGAAGGAGCTTTGTCAGGTGACTCTGACGACTTGGAAGATATACTCATTGATGATTCACATAGAGATACTTAATCCAAGGTACCACGAAAAATTTTAGTATCGTTGAAAAATTTTTTTTGATTTTAACAAAAGAAAATGCTTTGTACAGCAAATGTAGGACATCAGATTTTTTCCCAAAATAACAAGGAAATACCAGAAATCCCGTCAAAATTGACTTTTGGAAAAATCCCCGCTGCTTTAGCAAGATTTCTGAGCCCAACCATCCCCTTTTACGGTATGTTTTTGCGTTTTCAGCGACTAACCCTTTGATGCTAGCAAATTTAACGGGCAATTAAGAGGCATGGGGGTTGAAATTTCCACCTTGCTGGGGATAATTGATTCTTGGAAAATAGATCCTATTGCCAGAAAACTACTTACAAAGGCAGCATTTTGTCCTCAACCTCGACTGAAAATGCGGTTTTTTTTCTGTTTAATCCACCTCAACTAAGGGTAATGCTAGAACTGTGGAGGGAATTTGTTTTTCAAGTTGTTTGAATTGTACAATTAATATAAATGTTAGTAAATAAAGGACTGGAAAGAAGGCCCTTCAATCAAAGCCGATCATATCTGGTATACAGATGGCTCCAAGACCAACAAGGGGGGTAGGAGCTGGCATTTTGGGAGACAAGCCTAGAGAAAAGAAAACCCTTTAAGTCTTGGTCAGCACGCCACGTTTTTCCCAAAGCGGAAATCGCAGCAATAATGCATTGGGGCCGTGCAGAAAAAAAGAAAAAGGGTGTAAAGGAAAACACCCATTTTTTCAGACAGCCAAGGGCCCTGAAGGCCATCATTTCCCCAAAAAGTTAATTTTAAACTAGTGGGGACTTTTACAGGCCCTGGATAAAGTGGGGTTTGGCAAACAAACTTTTGGTAGCCGGGGTACCAGGCCACGGGGGGCCACCCGGGGAAGGGAAGAGGCCGGACGACCTAGCCAAAGAGGATCAGCCATGGAAATGATAGGCTCTGAGCCATTTTTGGGGAAATTTCCGGCAGGCCTCCTTAAAGCATCTATAAAAAAAGTGGGTAGACAGAGAGTTTCAAAGCGGTAACAAACACCAGGACAAACAGGCAAAGCAGTTCATTAAGACCTGCTCGGCCAAGTTTACCTAGACCTACTGAGCCATAATCAAAGTTGTAAGGATAACGGTAGGTCAACTTACAGGACATTGCAAAACTCAACAAGCACCTGGAAAGAATAGGCCTGGTGAAGGATAGCTTATGTGGGTTCTGCCAGGAGGCTGAAGAAACAGCCGTTACATGTGTGGTACCACTGTGAAGCACTATGTAGGCTTAGGTTTACTAGGCTTGGGGGGAGGAAAACCCAAAAACCGGGATATATGGAGTGGCCAGTGTCAAGACTCTGATTTCATTAAGAAGACGGGCCTGGACAAGGTACTCTAAAGAACGACGGGAGAAACCACAATAACTAAAGGGTTTGGAGGGTATTTTTTAATCTCCGCTCAAATAATCTAATCTAGTAAATAAATAAACGTTGACGTTACCTTTCAAAATTTGATATTTCACTTTTAACATTAGTGCTTTAAAATGTTACTTTAAGGCACTAGTGCTTTTAAAGTAACATTTTTAAGTGTTAAAAATAAAATTTTTAACACGTTTGTAGAAAAAATATATAATTTAGCACATCAATTTTAATCGTTTGGAGTTTAAAAATAATACCTTATTATAAGTTTTGTACGTTTTCAATTTAATAAATTGTTAATTAAAAATTACTTAATTATTAATATCTGACTTCTAAATATAAACACTTTTCATTATAAGTGCAGGAGTTGCACCCTTATTATAATGCACCTTTTACAAAAGAAAAAATATTCTTTTACTTGGATTACATGCTTTTTGATAGGATTTTTCAATTCTCTAATAAATACATTATTAAATTGTTTTTACCTTTAATGCTGGTAAAACAATTTAAACCTTTAATTTCGCGTCTTTCAGTTGTACCAACTTATCTGTCAAAAAATCCCTAGATAATTTTATTGATTTATTTAAATATCAAAATAAAATTTTTGAATCTGTTTTTATTAGTAAAACTAATAAGTAAATAATCGTGTTACTACACGCCTAATGTTAGTGCCAAGTAGTCTGAGATTACTAACTAGTATCGACGGAAAAAAATTAATTAACGACAAATCTCATCTTACAAAACATGATTATATAATATGTCTTATTTCCTGTATATATTTTAACTTGAGAAATATCTTAATCATTTAATAGTGCTACAAATAAATCAATAAATCTTTAAGATATATAGAATGGTTTACACTGTTTTGTTCTTATTTTACTACATAATTAATGTTTTAAATTATTAAATTGTAAAAATATCTTCACTTATCGTTTGGAGAAATAAGTTATTTAAATATATTAACCAGACAGAGTAATACAGAATAACAGTTATAATTTCAGAGGAAACAGTGTTGTTTGTTATTTTTTTATCGTAAGAAAACGCACCTTCTTGCACAGCTCAAAAAACCATAGTAAAAACAGCGAACTACAGCACCAATTGTTGCACCATCCATTCTGTTCGTCAAATTTAGCTCCCTCTGAATTCTGGCTGTTTTTATCGAACGAAGTGACAATAGCAGCCGCGGAAGCATATTTCGACGTGTTCCGGATTGTAACTTCAGGGATGAAATCAATAAATTTAAAGATCACTAAAACAAGTATTTTTAAAGTTCTGGAAGCTTATCTTAAATAATAAAATGTATTTTAAATCATAAAATCGTGTTTTTTTCCTATTAAACGATAATATTTATTAAACAACCTAGTAGATAGAAAAAAGACCGACATACCTATATCTTATTCGCCTTAAACCAGACCCCTAATTACCTTTTTTTACTATAATAAAATAAAAAGACGAACTTGTTGTTAAATTTAACAACGAACTTAACATTGGGTTAAATCAACAAAGAGGAAAAAATGAAAACTCTTGGCAACAGGGCATAACTTAAATGTTAACCCTATACTCTAATTTAGTTCGGGATTTTGCGTTTAATATTGATTAAACATATAAAAAAATAAAAAAATAATTACCTTGCACAGAATATGAAAAAAATTGGTTTGGCAATCTAACAAAGTAATTTTTTATATATATTTGTTTAAATACAAGCAGTAGGATAGATAGTTTAAGTCACCTCTACTGCAGAACTTCTTTAAATTTGCTTGTTTTAAACGATTTTTTTAATATAATTCATGCTTACTATATTTTATTGATAAATTCAGGTAGTATTACATCTATAAATGACAAAATTTTTTCTTGTTGTTCATATCTTTTAAATTATAATCCGTAACAAACCATCGCGTCAGGCGCGATATATGCTTCATTCTCTTCCTCTCTCTTGGGTGCTGCAAAGTCAGCCTGTTTCGCCAGCCTGATCTTTTTCACCTGTTAACTGTTTCAATTAACATCAAGTCAGCTTTATAAATCTCATGTGAAACTGAGACTCATGAAATTCTGAATAACTCAAAATGCTAAAGAAATCAATAGTTTTCTGATCAACGTTTCGAAAGTGCTGGGTTATGCAGTCTTCCTGAAAACTTTGCTCTTGGAAAAAGTAAAGAATAGTTACACATTGATCTGTCATACCTCTCTCTGAGAGAGAGCAGTGACGTGTGGTGAGCTAGCCAGTCTGTTACAGAACCAGAGAGTCCCTTGATACAGTTCGCAGCTGGCTTTTCCCCATGAAGCAAATCACTCAAACTGAGGCTTTTCTGTCTGAGTCAAAGAATCAGTTTTTCTCAGCAAAGCGGTCCTGTCCGCCCAGCTGGACCCTCCAGATCCTCTCAAGTCTTCTGTTTGAAGTCCAGATGGATTGGCTCTTCTCCTCCACTTAGTGGCAGGCACTGTCTGAAGGTTCTTTATCCAGTTAGGTGACTTGGGTGGCATCCCCTCTCAAAACGGATCCCTGTCACTCTTTCCCAAGGTGAAGCAGTCTGGTCCACCTCTCAGCCTGGAGTTTGAAGAATAGCTCCACCAACATTACGGAGCTCCTGTGGCTTCATCGTGAGCCAGTCATGACACTGAGAAATGCCTAAATTTAAAGAAAAAACTGCTTGTATTACTCCAGAAGTGCCTGATGTGGAGATGCTGGGCTCTACTCCACTGCCTTGTGGTGCACACTCTGGTTGTTACTTCAGGTCATCCCAGCTTGATCATCGCACACAGATCGCGGAACAGAAAGCCTCCTCAAGCTTACACGATCCAGTTTCATGGTATAGAGAGGTGAGAGAAGATATGGTGCATAGATATATACACATAGAAAAAAATAAAGTAAAAGAAAGAAAAGATATAATGATATATATATATAGAGATATATAGTATAGTAGAGAGAGAATGCAGCATATGGTGGTAGGAGGTAGTATGGAGCAAGAAGAAAAGAAGACATATAGAGAGGTTGGAAAGAGTTATCGAACTGATATTGCAACAAAACTCAAACAAACAGCTTGAGCTTGACAACCAAATAGGTATCAAAGGCTGCAATATCAAACTTTCTGTTTTTTACTTTTTGCTTGCTTTTGAGCCTCTTAAAGAAGAAATCGCTAAAGTAAATTATAACCATTTTATCTTCACATCAGATAGTAGGACTGTAAATAAAGTAATTATCGCTGGTCTTCAAGTATTTCGTCATTTAGAAAATGACTACTTTAGATGTAACTGTTCCTTTCTGTGAGTCGCGAATTTATCGCTTTAGAACATCCAGAAGAATAAAGGCGCTACCACAGCCTGTGACCTGGATAAAGAAAAAGTGTTCTGATCCGCAGATCTTATGTGTGGTTCGAAGAAAGCTTAGTCACCCAGCTATGGAATTTGTAGTTTAAAAGAAAAATCACAAGAACCGTTAGGTTCGAACCAGAAAGATATCAACCATAAACTGCTTACAAATGAAACAATCACGCTTCTGCAAAATATTAGCATTTCGTTGTTTAGAAGAGTATCATTCAGCAAAAAGATTGCGTAATCATAATAACTGAAAGAGAGATTTCAGCGCCATCCTGAATCAAAGAGTTATCAGCTTTGAGAGTGCACACAAGAGCAGTCTGGAAATGAAACCAGAGTTATTGAGCTGCACACAAAAAAAGAGTTAGCATATCTGCAACACCAATCGCATTTGGAAAGCAGAACTCGATAGATCAGTCTGACAGATTATTCATGAATAGCTTAAACCATCGAATAAAAACATGATTTATACACTAATACACCACTGTGATTAATATGCAACACAACGTCCAAAACTCAAAACACAGCCTTCTTGCAAAAGCTTTAAGGCCTAAAGCACTCTTCTTTCTGCATTTTTGTCATATAATGATGATAATATCTTATGAAAGAAAACTGATCAGATTTAATGACCTTCTGAATCACTTGAAGATCCTGATTGCTGGACTGTAATAAAACTTCACTCTAAATATCCCACAAGAACTTGAAAGCAAAGCAGAATGTGAACCCAGCTTATAACTCAGAACTCTCAAGAGGAAGAGCTTGTAATAAAGACTCTTGAACTTTAGAGGTGTGACAGCACTCATCCCTCTCATCCATCTGAGAGCTGCTCCTCTGAGCAGCCTGGCCAAAACCCAGTTGCTGGGGCCCAGCATGATCCAAACAAATCACTATGTGAGAATTGAAACAACATTAAATATGTGTCAAATCTAGTAGCAGTTGTTAGAAAATATCCTTTACAAAATCATTTTTTCAGCTGTTACAGATGTTCAGTCAACAAAAACTCACAGCATGTTCTCAAATACCCAACAGATAATACTCTCTGTCACTTTGGTCTTCATGCTCTAAATGCAAACGTGTCTAGTTCAAGAAAAATGCTTTAGCAACACAACTTTCACTGACAGGATCGTCAACATATTGGCTGTGGTTTGGCTGCTGACCATTTCGATTTGAACCCATTTGAGGTTCAGTTTCAAGAAAACAATAATGACTTATAGCTTTTCCCCAGAGAAACTGGTCACACAGATGTAATATACAGCTGTAAATTCAACTAGTCTTAGAGGAATAAAAAACAGCCGGCTTCTGGTTTGGAGACCAGCAGTTGTGCTGGGCGTTCCGTTGCCAAGAGTGTCATTTCAAAGAAGTCAAGATATTAAATACTGTTGTCAAGATGGAGGCAAAGGGCCCAATCGTCAGGTCAGAACTGAGGAGCAGTCAGTTACATAAAATATTCAGTTAGCTTCTTAAATGTTGATTATGTCTGAAATGATTATGGCATGTGCCAGGTCTGGGTAAACAAAGGTCAGCCCAGTAACATCGTAGTCTGAACAATTGGGCCAGTTGGACAAAATGGTTCCATAAAGGAAATGCAAAGAAGAGAAAAAAGTCTCCAATAACCAGGCGCAATCCAAATACAAACAGTTATAAACGTGATGATAAACTAAGAAGAAAATAGGCGCCTCTTATATAGAATGAAGAACATTAGAATCATTCGATAATAAGAGAAATGTCGGTTTTCTTCATCCTGACGAATCTCCCTATGGTTAAGTCAAAAGGTTAATAATTTTTAAAGGAATTCCTAAGTAACAAAATAAAGAGTTTTTGCAAGATTTATTCTTAATTAAGCAAACTATTTTTACTAGGTAATGGCAAAACTACCCCAAGACACCAACACAGCAACTCATGCGGAAGCCTATCCACCGACCTCATAGGCCCGTTTATTGTAGGACCTTCCATATCAGTGGACGACTATGTTCCAGAGAAGCCTCCCGAACGACCTCCAAAGAATCCCAATTTGAGGACAGCGTTTCCCGACTTGTTTCAGGAACAGAGAGTTCCCAGTCCCGACCTACCACCCCCTTCACCGCCGACTGTGTTAGAAAATGAGGTGTTTGATAATGACGATCCTTTACCACCACCGCCACCGAATGTGACACGGATTGGCAGGAACAGTTTAGTGACAGGTAACTAGTTTCGAGCTAAAAAACACAAAATCGCTAATGTAAAGAAGAAATAATATTAGTGCTACTAGTGACTGTCAATTTGACAGCTGTCACCTGTTCGATCGTTTAGGATATCGATATGAAAAATTTATAGAATCTTTTTTGTTTTCAATAATATAAGAATAAAGATGAAGAAATTCTGCATAATAATAATTATAATAATTAACTAATAATAATAATATTTTATAGTAATATAAGATTATACATGTTTTCGACAAAGATGAATAAAATTAAACTAGGACAATGTCAAAGAATTATAATAAATTTTATGATATCATCTCTGATCTGAATGTTTAGAGGGTGGTAATATTCCACCGTACCTGACCTCAGTAGTCCTTTGCCCTCCTTGTAGGCGGGAAAAATTCACTGCGTCGTCCAAACTACTGATTTAAAATAGTTGACGACGTCTTTATGTGGAATTCTTTTTGGCCAGTAATGGCCAGTTCGCCCAGCATGGAGTTCCGTTTAAATGTGAGGGCGGGACAATCGCAAAGAATGTGTTCCGCGGTCTCATCTTCTTGTTCACAGCCTCTACATAAACCTGTGTTTGTTAGCCATTTAATAGGTGTCCCAACCCATGGCCGTTAGAAACTCCGTTAGTGTCGAGGTTCCTTTTGGACATATAAGGTTTTTTCGCTATTGACTTGTCTGGATAGCTCAGCATTATTTTTGCAAAGTTGCAGTCGTAGTATCATCCATTTTCCTTTTAAACAGTCGATGGGAGTATTTTTAATGTGTCTTTAATCGCTGTTGTTGTCGTCAGTGGTGGGGACGGAACCAACTAGTTTCGTCCCGCGCCCTGCCACGAGTCAGCGGTATGATTACCTTTAGATATGTCATGTTCCTTGATCCAGGCTAGGTTGACCACATTATTTAGAAGATGTTAGTCAAGGCTTGATGACATTCTAGTACAAGTTCCGAAGTAATGGTCTTTTCAGGGCTAGTAAGCTTTACTGTCTGTATAAATACAGATCGTATGGTTACGATGTTGCGGTTTTTTTACAAGCCGCAGGTATGGTGTCAGTTTGGATTGAAGCACGCGGGGTTCGGCGCCCATTGTCCATCCGATTTTTAGGTTTAGGGTTGGTGAGTATATGCCACAGCCTGTGCCCACTTTGGTCTTAAAGCCGTCAGTGTACAGGCTTATTTGAATGGTTCCTCTTATGTTAATTGTGTAGGGTTTATTGAAAACGAACCTTGCTGCAACTGAGTCCGCTCTTGCCTGTAGAATTTATAAGATATCATATAATAAGGAAAAAAGACAATATAATGGTTCTTTGCAATAAATATTTTCTTAATTATTTTAAAAGTATTCAGACCATACATAATAAGCCTTTCCTAACAATAAGTTTTTGACGGATCATTTGAATTTATGAAAATTGCCCATGTTTAGGTTTCATAGGTTTTTGACGGAGAATTTGAATTTGTGAAAACTACCTATATTTTAAATACTAGCAGTTAGATGATTAAACATTGTTTTTGAGTCATTAATTAAAGATTTTTTTATTAAAGTACAACATGAATTTTGAAGATAAGTTAAGAATTTTGTCTAGTATTGTGCCAAGAAGTCTCAGTATTATTAAACCAATATCTTTGTATATTAAAGATACTATTTCTAAAATTTAGATAAAAGTAAGTTAAAAATTATCTCTATTCGTGAGAGAGTACTTTGATAGCATAACAATTAGATGCAAGTTTACTAAATAATTTTTCTATATTTTTCAAAGTTCGGTTTAACATCGACATAAATTTGTAAAAATTTTGTACATGGAAAGGACTTTATAAAATTTTATTACTCAAAAATATGTTATTAAGTACACGTTTGAGTGTTGATATATTACTTTTATTTGTATTAAAAGAAAGCAAGTTAGAGTTACACCATGATTGGATTTTTAAAATATTTTCAATTACATCATAAAGGGTTTTCCAAAAAGAACGATATGATTTGGAAATTAAATAAAATAGAAATGATTTCAGATATAACCACACTTTTTATATTATCTTAAAGTACAATCGATAACATTTATGTTTTGAATAGCACGTCGTTTTAATGTCCATCTCGGCTTTGGGTACACGAGTGAATTCGACGAATCCAATTTTCGAAGACTTTGTGCAATAAATCGGACGTAATCTTACGAATGCAGCGTTAAATGTTCAATCTCAAAGCATCAAGGGTTTGTGGCCTGTTTGCATAAACCTCAACTTTTAAATAACCCCAAAAAGTCATCTAAAGAAGTCAAATCATAGCTTCTTGGTGGCCAGGCAACAGTTGCATTTCTTGAAATTACCTTTTTACCAAACTTTTCTTGCAGTATGGCGAAGGTTTTATGAGCAGTGTGACATGTAGCGCGGTCTTGCTGGAACCACATAATATATCTTGTAAATCAAGCGCATCCAAATTTGGCCATAAAAAGTTTGTCATCATCTGTCGATATCGTTTACCATTCACTGTAACGGAATCTTTAACCGCATTTTGGAAAAAAAATGGTCCAACGATACCACCATGCCATAAAACACACCATACAGTTACCTGTAGGGGATGCAAAGGCTTCTCGTGAATCTGTTGTGGATTGTTTTCACACCAGAAACGGCAATTTTGCTTTTTTAGGTATCCACTTAACCAAAAATGAGCTTCATCTAAAAAAATAATTTGTTCGGCAAAATTGTGATCCTGTTTAAATCGTTCTAAACTCCAAACAACAAAGTCGCGGCGCCGACGGTGGTCCAGTGGCTTAAGTTCTTTGGTCAAAACAATCTTATACGGGTGTAAATTTAAAACTTTTTGTAAAATTCCCCATTCTTGTTTTTTTTTAAGTCCTAATCCTTGAGCACGTCGAGGATCTTCTGCAACACTATCTCTTACAGCAACAACATTCTCAACAGTTCTGGCATTTCGGGTCTTACGGGGTTTTACATCGTAAGAGTAAATTACTTTCAATTTCAACGATGCGTCGAATGGCAAGCACAAAGGGCGATTATTTAGACCAAAGTTTCCGAAGTTAGCGAAAAGTGTTTACAAAAGAACGACCATTTTCGTAAAATTTTTGAACAACAACCAGACGTTCTGGGAGCGAGTATTTAGCCATAATAAATTGTTAGAGTTTACTGAACATAAATAACAACTAGTAACAGGTATAACTTTATTACCATGGTTACGACATCATTACAAAATCATATCATTCTTATTGGAAAACCCTTTATAAAGAATTTGTATTTTTG
Source organism: Listronotus oregonensis (assembly GCA_019359885.1). Taxonomy (NCBI): domain Eukaryota; kingdom Metazoa; phylum Arthropoda; class Insecta; order Coleoptera; family Curculionidae; genus Listronotus; species Listronotus oregonensis. Next base: position 7,032 of record JAHBCN010002374.1, on the reverse strand, counting down.
TTATTCCATAAAATAGTTGTATTATCCGAAGACATTGAATATTATTCTATTATATTTATTTATTTATTTACTCATTCAGTATTACAGAGAAATTTCCAAATAGTACAACATACAGTTTACAATTTACAATGAACCTATACTAAAAAAAAATATACAACGTTCAATACATGTACATAATGGTTGAAATGGCTCATAAGTCGATTAAGAGGTATTTTATACCATTATCAGTTCGGCTAATATTTACAGCAAATAAATCAAATAGCCTTGTTCCTGGATGGAATTTAAAAATTTAAATTGAGCTAGAAGGTCAGAAGTTTTTTGTTGTTCAACAGTTTGTGACAAACATTAGATCAAGTTTGACCTGCGCAACTCCAAGTATCCATACCCAAGATATTTAGTCTTTCTTGGTAGGATAATAATGATTTGTCCAATTTAAAGGGTAACAAGAATTAGACTGTACCGTTCAATTTTTTTATATGGGTGTTATAATGGGATTCCAGAAATACTACATATTCCAGATGACTCCTAACCAGGAAATATATATTCATCAGGAAAAGTGATATTTTAAACTCCCAAAACCGTTCAAACGGCCTGCCATCCTGTAAGCCTTTGGATAATGTTATCTATATGGGTATAAACTGTTCTTCATCAAAATTAACCAAGATCATTTATCAGAGCAACTCTAGATATGGGGGATCTTGATGGGTATAGATATTTAGTTGGATTTTTTTCTGGAAAAAGATTTACTTTAATTTAGATACAAAAGACATGTTATTCTTTCCGCACCAGTTTACGAGGTTATCAATAAATTTGTAAAGGTAGACAGTCATCGACGTTTGAAATGGTTTTGTAAATCTTAAATCCCCAAACAAAATAGGAACATGATCAAAAAAAGGGAAAGGGAAACATGAAGAAACATCAAAAAAAGGGGTGGCCCAAGGTGGGGCCCCTTAGGAATCGGGGAAAACCGTATTTTTCTGAAATACAATTCGAAATTTAACATACTGCCCGCCCACGAAGATAACTGTTTATCCAGGAAAAAAGTGGATCACCCCCTTTCCCAAATGTTCTAATTTTTAAGTAGAATGCAGTGATTAACACTATCAAAAGCTTTTTGGGGAATCAAAAAAGGCATCAACTTGCTGACTTTGTCCAATGCAGAAGAAAAAATAGTGTAAACATAAATTTGTTTGGCACGATCTGCCAAAAAAAGCCATGTTGATTTTTTTGAGCTAATATTTTCAAAAAGAGTTAAATAAAATTTCAGTTACTATTGACTCAAGACCAGGTTATCCAGAAATAGGACGATAACTTGCATATTCATCGTCACCCTTGAAAAAAAAGTGTTACAATGGCGATTTCCACACAGATGGAAATACACCGGAGTTTAAAGAGGTTTGATAAATTATGTAGCGGTACAGCCAGTGTAGGGCTGCAGTTCATTAAAAGGCAGGTGGAATTTTGTCCATTACCGGCGCTCTTTTTTAAATGTCCAAATTTACCAGCTTCTCAAAGACCTGATCGCTGTTGAGAGATATTGAGCTCAACCAATTCAGTCGTTGGAAGCTCGTTAGGGTCGAAAAAATCGATGCATCTCCCATTTTATAAACTGACTGGAAATACTCTGCAAACATGTTGGCAATAACTGTGGATTTGCAGATGAGTCGTCCAAATACTTCATTTCACTGGGGAAGCCAATCAGAGTTCGTTTCGATTTGAGATAGTTCCAAAACGACTTGACATTTTGCAAAATATTTTTTATATATCAAGTAAAGCTAAATCATTGATATTTAATTAAAATAATAAGGGTCCAAGAACAGAATCCTTAGAAACACTACAATTTAAAAAAACAATTACCTACGAAATCCATGAATCTCAAGTTTTTTTGGCAAAATTGAGAATTTACACAGTCAAAAGCTTTAGCTAAATCACAAAAACGGAATGTTTCGCAACTTTTTAAACAAACATTTTTAAAGAAATCAATCTTGCTGCATAAATGCAAATGAGTGTTTCACACTTCATTAGCCGTCGCGGAAATTCTCGCTTATACTTTACATCAATAAAACAAGACGTTATGTAAATTTCATCTTCGATTATGCTATTTCGGGTTCACGTCACTTTACGTTAACATGCCGATGACGGCGCAATAACTCTAAAATGGCAGGATGTTGACTAAATTAAGTGAGTTTCTTAGGAAAGTAATCTAGCTCGTCATTTTTCACCTCAGCGAATAATTCCAAGTTTTATGAAAATTATTAACGTGTAAAGCTTTTCCCATCTAAACTTCACACAGCACCATAACTAATTAAAAACCGACGCCAGTTAATTGCGATTATAAAGGGTGTTTAAAAAGTACAAGATAATATGAGAGATTCCTGCCGTTAAGGACCACTTGTATAGGTTGAGGTTAATATCACGATTAATCTTTGAATAAATCTTAGGTTTTATTCTTGGATTAATCTTAGGATTTATCCATAGTTCTGTTTGTACCGTTGTATACCTCTGGGGCTCGGTCACAAGGCTATTGAAATATTCCTTACTTCTCCTGGAAGCCACAATAAACCGACCGGTCGCGGTGGAAGGGTGTTATACCCACTCACTTTAAACGTAACCTGAAAGTGAGGGAAGAATTTGTTTAACATAACCTGAAATTTTTATTTTTTGAAGAAGAAGATGTTTTGGCTAGTTTGGATGTTTTAATTTTCTTCTGGAAAAGTAGGTACTTACTGGTTGGTATTGTAGGATCTTTTCCATATTATCGTTTGAAATTATTAGTAAAAAAATATCGCAATAAAAACATGGAAAATTTAGGCAACTTCAACTTTTTTAAATGAAACACCCTGTATATTATGCGCTACAAGAAAAGATCTTTTTTCTGATTTTAAATATATGTATACATTGATGATATTTGGATGAATCATTTTTGAGATATTTTAGGTTAAATTATTAATAAATTACAAAAAAGTTTCATATTAGTGTCAAGAAAGCTATGGAAACAATACAATTGTTATGTTGCTGAATTTGATGAGGGTTTTCTCTGGACCAATAATGTTTATTTTTGTGATTAAACTTTCCTGCTAAAGTGAGGGAAGACTTGTCGGTGAATAGAATTTTATTTAAAAACTTTGGATCCTGCTGCACAAACCTAGCTATTTCCAATGCATACTTAGGTCGGTCCTGCATATTTTGTTCAGGAAAAATTCTGAACGGACATAAATTTATAAAGATAAAATTTGTAAAATTTTAAGGTTAAATAAATTTTATAATCTGTTTTATTAAGTTCAGATGCCGCATCCGAGATTGATATTTCAGGATTTTCTAAAATTATTAAAAGTAGTTAGTGCTAGTCCAATAGAAAAAGTATCATAATTATCCTAAAAAAGAGGATATCCAAAACTTTGTTTTCATTTTGTGCTGCAGTCCTTTTCTTCATTTTAAAGCTTTTTCGTTCAATAAACTTTCTTACTATGTATTTAATAGTATCTATAGATGGTACCCGTTTTTAAAGACATAATAAGTAATATTCCCTTTGCACTGTCGTCACATTATTATTGTTACCATAAAAAGACGCATAATAGCAATTTTTTGTTCTTCTGAATAGCCCATCGACAAAAAAACAATACAAACTAGTTTTAATAGTTAAAATGATAAATTTTAACTTTTTACAATGTCAATACGTCAAATTTATTAAAACAATTATATTGTTTTCATAGCTTTCTTGATACCAATATGATTTTTATTTCAATTTTTTATTTGCGTTATTTATATTTTAATTAAATATATAAAAATTTTATAAATATATAATGATATATATATATATATATATATATATATATATATATATATATATATATATATATATATATATATATATATATTTGAAATCAGAAAAAGATTTTCGTTGTAGCGTATATTAATACTTTTATTTAAAAGTTTGAAGTTGCCTATATTTTTCCATTTTTTTATTGCGAAAATTTTTTAATGATAATTTTAAAAGATAATATGTAAAAAAACCTACAATTTCTATATAAAACATTTCTTTCTGTCTTTGAAAATAAAGGCTCCAAAAGCCACGTAAATATAATCAAAGACCATGTACGCCAATTTATATATTATAGTACTTCCACGGAGGCTTTTGAATTTTTAAACTTTTTTATAAACTTATGGTCTACCCAATTCTCCATGGTATTGATACATTATAGGCAATTTTCATAAATTCAAATTATTCGTCAAAAACCTATTGTTAGGAAAGACTTATTATGTATTGTTCGAATACTTTGAAGATAATTTAGAATTATTGCATAGAGCCACAACTTAACAAATTTCTAAGGATTTTTAAATACTCACAAGTAAACATGGTAACTTTGCAAAAATTTTACTCCATGAGCATCATTTTCCCATTTCAGGTTAAAAGGAAACACAACATCAAGACACCAAATACCACAACCTCAAGTTCAAAAATCCCATCCAGACTTAAAGAAAAATTCTCTTAATCAAAACGTGGGTATTCCAGAAAGATCTATGAGATATTCCCTAATCAAAACGAGATCAACAGATCACATTATTCAGCAAGTCAGTAGTAAGCCTTATCAGTCCCTTCCACCAGAAGCGAAACCTGCGAAGCCTGAAATGTTAGGGTTTCCTAATCAAAGGGGGTATGCTGAAAGGTCAAGTGCAAGGTATGTAACCCCCAATATAAAAAATAATTTTAAATTAAATTAAGTTACACTGCTAAGCATTACGCACCTCTTAATTTAAAATTTTAGTGCTTGCTTGGAAAAAAAAGAAGTTTTTGTTATTTTATTCAAAGTTGATGGAAAGTAATGAAAATTAATATTTTAATTTAATATGCTTACTTTAAACAAAAGAAATTTTAAGGACTTCAGTAGCGAGTATTCCCTCCTCTGGCAGTGATAACAGCTTCAAACGACTAGGCATACTTTAGATCAGATTTTGGATCACATCCTGTGAAAAACTATTCCATTTCTGCACAAGTATGGCGCGAAGCTCTCTAAAATTTCTGGAGGCCGGCACATGTCTTCGTAAACTTCTTCCCATCTCATCCTAAACATGTTCAATGACATTTAAATCTGGACTGCGAGCAGTCCAAACAAATCGCGTGATTTGAACCTCGTCAAGATAAGCAGTAACTATCCGAGCAGTTTGGGGCCGTGCATTATCATGCATAAAGGTTGCGTCGTCTCCAAGAATAAGCATGAACGGTACAACATGGTCTTCTAGAACCTCTGTCAGGTACCTATGCGCAGTCAACGTCCCATTAAGGAAAAAGACTAACTCCGTGCGAGCTTTAAAAGATATGCCTCCTCTATGCCATACCTGATCCTCCTACAAATGAAAGTCGCTCGGCAATACACGCTTGAGCATATCTCTCGCCTTGTCGTCGCCACTCTCCTACAGGTCTATCTGAGCCCTAAAACAGAATCGCGATTCATCGCGACTCCAATCCTCTAATGTCCAAGCCAAGTGTTCGGTTTCTCAAAGCACTAGAAACGGGAAAGCGGTCATCTCTAGGTGTTGTAGTCCTTTCTCGTCCTGAACCAGGTCTTCGAGTGAGCAGACCAATCTTCGTACCGTTGAAACACTCGTTGCACACTAGAGCAACTTACACCAACGTTTTTGGCAGTTTCGCGCTGACCGCGCCCACCTTCTATAACCGCCACAATTCGTGCCGCTACAACAGGATTTATAACCATTTCAATAAACTTGCTCTACCAACACTACAGAAACACTTTGCAATAGACAGATAAAAGCACAGAAACCAAAAATACGCTGATAATGGTTTTTAGGAATTTGGTTGAGTGGCCCTATTTTGCCAAACGCTTATCGAAACAACAAAAACCTTGTTTTTTTTTAAGCAATCACAAACAAATAACGTACAAAGTTAGTAATCTATGTTACAAACGACAAAACAAACACGAAAAAACTAAAAATGTTTAAAATAATTTCCAATTACGGGGTGGTCCTAATTTAATGCTCGGCAGTGTATTTATAAATATAATTTTGATTTTTTGCTGTTTAAATATATTATTTATAGACCCAACCTTAAATTCCTTTTTTCATATTTAACCCGACAAAATTTAAATTATTTAATAAATCACACTATAAAGGTTGCTTAACTTAGCTAAAATGGCTTTAGTTATTACCCTTATTATTAATATTCTTACAATATATTTCATTTAAAATTTTAGATATCCGTCCACACAAAAATTAGTCTTGAATGGAAACATAGCCGTAAGTGAAAAACTTAATGGACTAGCAGATCAACATCGGCCAGAACCGTTGAAGCCAATTCACAGAGAAGCATTTAAGAAGCAATCTCCACCATCACCGGGAAAAGGAGAGACTCACAGGTAAATTAATGAAAAAACAAAATAAAATAAGTAACCTTAGTGGTACTAACCAGGCCTGGCATGATGCGCTCCATAACAATTTCCTTTTCTACGGCCTTCCATGTAAGCTTTGTTCTTGGATCTTTCCTTTCTAAATAGCTCCCCAAAAACCCCCGTATACCAAATTTGGTCAAAATCGGAGAGGAGGCAACTTTCGAGACAATTACCCTAATCGACATAATATATTAGTTGTTGTACATGGTCACTCTTCCAGCTTTCATCAAATTATTGCTGGAGTGCCCTAGGACTCAATATTGGGACCAACTCTATTTCTTTTTTACCTTAACTGTCTTCTTTCTTTACCCTTAATTTTATTATTTAGTTTCTTAAGCCATCCTCCAAGTATGGATTTGGAAAGCAAGCGCACAATCTCTTTCATAGAACCTCAATTACTACTGGATTGGGGCACCAAAAATCTTCATTTATCTTTTATTTATCTTTCTTAATCATCAAACCTTTTGAGCGTTCTTTTCGAGAATAATCTTAATTGACACAAGTTTCCTATTATATTCTTAGCCAAAGAAGTTTTTAAAAATGATTTTTTGCCGTTACTATTGGAATTAATCATTGAAGAAAGATAAATAAAACTATGTTTTTTTTCCACTAAAATATATTCACAATT
>JAHBCN010002373.1:30000-92543 GCA_019359885.1 Listronotus oregonensis | reverse complement strand
GTCTGAAGTCTGAAGGTATGGATTAGGAGTGGAGCTTTTACAGTAAAATTTTACTTTAACAGCAGCGCCTTGTTCGCTACCTCTATTCCAGATTTATTTACAGATACCATAATAGTTTCAAACGTGTTTACATATTTTTATTGAGCTAAACTAAAATGGCCTAATTGTTCCTTTTTAGTAACTATTTTAGTAATTTTTTTATTTATATAAATTTTTGTACTGTGTTTATAAATCTTTTAAGAATGAGCAAAGTTATGTTTAGTAAAATTTAACGGGTTTTGCAGATATTTATCTAAAAGTCAGTAACAAAAAATCTTGTTGCTTTTTTGACAAAACTTTACAGAATGGTGGCTTAACTCAGAGCTTTAATTTTTTTGTAAATTAATAATTAATGTTATTTTATTTTTTTATTATAATTTTATTACTTTTTTAAAGTGTGTAAATATATATTTGTGGCTAACACTCCTTGCTAATGTATTTATTATATAATTTAGTCAAAGTAATGTATTTTTAAACTACTTTTGGAGACAATGTACCAAATTTTACATCGGAAAAAGATCATCCTTAAGCAAACGGATGATAGTAGATGTGATAGTAGTTTAAAAATCCTAGGATCACGTCCGCAATATATGATTGGAATGCACATTATTTACCTATGTAAAAGTAAATATAAATAATTTCAAATGACCTGGCTATACCGAAAGTTAAACTATTTTTAGAAGTAAGATTAACCTAACAAGACATGCCAGTCTAACAAGGCCTGGTTTAAAAATAACTTAAAAGATTGTTCTGGTGGTTCATAAATTTTAATTAATTCGGCACACCGACTTTAATTATTCTATTTTGAAAATGTGCAATAAATTGAAATTTTAAATTTATTTTAGGTCTACTGCTTTTCATTGCTGTTTGCGAATATAAGCAGCGTTCCTTGGCAAAAGTTTTAGTACCTATTCTATTTAATATCCCTGAACTCACAAACACTTGTAGAACTTGTGCAACGTTAACTTGTATAAAACACACTGCCGATCCAAATTGGTAGATGTACGACCGAGTGGCGCAAATTTGAGGAAGGCCGTTTTGGTATGATTACACGGTCCCACATCATTTCGTAATCACCGGCCTTCAATTACGTTCCGTTAACTTACGCCAATTACTGTACTTGTGTGCCAGACATGGTTTTGCTGCAGGATGTTGCAGTGGTGCAGTGGCGTAGTTTGACTTCTTGTAATTGCCTTCCAGGGACACTAATTTATAATTATAAATAAATATTTTCAGTGTTTTAATTTTTAAATTAAATAAAAATTGAGGCACAAAGACAGTACTTTTTAAAGCATGATCAGAAGGCTTAAAGTAAGCAACCTTTGTAAGTCCGCAAAGGACCCCGTTTAAGCTCATAGGAGATTAGACAGACAAAATATCTCAATACTATTTTAAATAACTAAAGGTTAAATAGAATAACATAACAGTAACACCGATTTGTTGTTATTCTACGTATTTTTTGTAATTCAAATTTCGAACTTGGTATGTTAGTAATACTGCATGAATATTTTAATAATAATAATAATACTAAGTAACTGATTATTACACTATTTTTATTGGAAATAGTCCCAATTAGTCCAATAACTGAAGACCTGAAAGTACTCAAAGCTGTAAATAAATCTGTACAGTTTTCATTTTTGTGGCGCAATTCTTAGGTCTTCGCGAATGCTTTTGAGCGAGAAAAAGTTTATCACGATTCCGACGTGAGAACCCGCTGAAAATGGTCCCCCAAAGTCTCAAAAATGCGTTTCCCGCGAATATTTGCTAAAATATGGGGATTAGAGAACTTTTGTTTGGACAAAAAATGAAAAATCACCTCGAAATCTACAAAAGTGGTCTATATCGTTTTTTTCGCAACACTAATATTTTTCGCAAAAACGGCCGTCGAAAAATCCATAACATTCCACACTGGATAGATGTGGTAGTAGGCTAAAAATGCAGATGGGCAAAACAATTTTTTATTAAAACGCAAAAAAGATAGTGAAGGAAATTTTCTGGGATCATTAAACACTTGCTAAGGTCTTATTATAAAAAAGAAATGTTAATAACAACCCATTTTTCCAAAAAATAACAATAAATTAATAAAATACTCCCAAAATATTGTCAAAAAAAAACTTTGACCCCTTTTTTTAATATTCTAGAAAAATCGGAATGGATTCAAACTTATATGCAATGATAGGTACGGGTTTTCCCATTCCGACAAACTTTGAATGATTAAAAAATGTACGTTATTGCCCGAGTAATGGAACAACTCGTCCGCCCGCTTATAAGTAAATCCATCAAGATAGCGACATTCTAGTGGTAGAGTGGCAGCTGAAATGAGGACTTTTGGGTCCCGTTATCTCGAAAACTATCGATTTTCGAAAAAAGTTATAACAACCATTTTTGTAGACTACAAGGCTATCTTTATTTTTTGTTAAAGCAAAAATTCTCCAATTCGCATATTTTAGCAGATATTAGCGGAAAACCCAATTTCGGGCCTTGAGGGGCCATTTTCAGCCCTTTTTCACCTGTTAATGTTAATAAACTTTTTTTTTTCGCTCAAAAGTATCCCTAAAGACCAAAGAATTGCGCCACAAGGAAAAACTGTACAGATTTATTTACAGCTTTGTCCCTTCATTTACTGGACTAAATCCACGCATTTGTTACCGGTTCTTTTAAATTACGTAATAAAAAGTTTAAATTTTTTTTTGGGGTTTGAATTACATTTTTCCTATGTCTTATTTATTTAATTTGTTATATTGAAATATTATAGCTTTTGCAGATTTCATAGTTCAGTTGAGCAATATTTCATAATTGTTTTGCCTTGTTAGGTTTTCTTTAAAGTAATAACAATAGAACAATTACAAAGAGGACCATTTACCAAAGGCTTTTAACTAATATTCCATTTGTACACTTGTATTGATGATTTTGTAGAAGTCCACCTGATGCAATTATTCTTAATGGACAGGTTTATACAATTTATTTAGTTATTACTGGAAAAGACTATTTTTTAAAAGTATTATAATTTTTTTCTATTTCATATAAGCTAATTTTTTTTATTATAACTTTTTTTTTAATTTTAGGTAAACTGAATGTTACTATTTAATTTTTAAAAACATTAAAAATAATCTGAACATTTTTTTGCCATTTCATATGGGAAAATCTATGGTTTGCGTACATTTTTAGATTTAATTCAGTTTTGTAAGTTAGTTGTAGGAAATAAATGGCATTGTTATTAAAATTAGTCATAAATTTATAGGAAACATAGAACAGCTACTTTATTTTACGCAAAATAATAATAGGTGTTCACCATCGACTTGTTCCTGAAATATAAAGTAACACACAACGGTTGTTTTATTGGATATTTTATTATTAGCCATTCTACTAGATATGTAAGCGGTTATACACATACAAATATTCCTAAATTTTAAAATTTGTCTCCTGAACTTGCAAATAAAATATTTTATTATAATATAAAGTAAAAATACTACCACAATTCAATAAAATATTGTTATATCCCAATGAATTTCTTGCGTTACAATTGAAAAATAAATGCCCAATCGAGCAACGTTATCAAGTTAGAAGAAATTTTATAAAATAATATAATCATATTTTATTACACATTTTATAACTTGCTTGGCGCCAATTTTTTTTAGCAAAAGCTACTTGTAAAAAAATAATTTACTTAAAAATATATGTTGTTTAACCTGACGATTATAAATAATAGGCTTAAAATAATAATTTAGTAGTAGTTATATGAAATTACGAAAGCTTTTAAGGGGCCACGCTGTAATTTTTTGCCTTAAAGATATGAATTCAGACTTTAAGCTCTAAATTAAGTACAGAAAAAAATACAAGGTGGCATTTTAACGCTTTTGTATAAAATAAATAATTTTAAAAAATGCAAAACTTTTTTCAATTCATAAGAATTTTAAAGTTATAATATATTTAGGGGCTACTGAAAGAAAAATAAAATAGCCTGTTGTTTTTTACAGGTGATATAAAAATAAATATATTTTTTTACTTATCCCAAAGTAATATATTTATTACAAGGCGCCCCCAACTTCTATCAACACACTGAAAAAAAATTATGTAATAAAAACCCGTCCTTTAGAGTCCTTTTATTATAACTTAATAATTTTTATTTTGTTTTTTTTTATTAATCTTGTTTTTTATAAAATATATTTTACGCCCTAAAAAACCCATAGTTAGTCCAAACAATTGTAAAGTAATACTCTGTTCAACTTTTAAATATTAGAAAATTATTTTATTTTAAAATAAAATAAGTTATAATTTCTTAAGTTGGTAGACTGGAATTTTCTGCGAATGGCACCGATAACGTGGTATTACCAAAGCACTCCACTTAGATTTAATAAAGGTTTTATTGCACAAAATAAAAAAGGTCTTTTATTGGATGAACTTATGTTAGCTTTAAATTTAAAAAAATAATAAACAGGTAGATCTTTTTCGAAATTTGTTAGTTTTGTTACGTAACACCTAGTATAAACACATGGCTTGTCGTTTTTTACATTTTTATTAGTAATCAGGTTAACAATAAAACGTAACTATAGTAACAACAGTAAAACGTAACTATGGTAACTGTTTAGCTGTCACTGCTTCAAATAAACAGTTCGCCGTTTAAATTTAGACCAACTTTGCGAAAAGTGTGGTTACCATTTTATAGTAACGCAAAAAGACTTAAAAGTCTGAAATTAGCTAGAAGAATTTTGCCCTGTTAAGCATAAGAGTCGTATCTGCATATTTGAATATTTTAAGAAAATAAGAAAAAACCTTTTGTCTTTTTGCCATCCTAAGTACTAATATCCTTGCAATTGTAATAACCTTAATGCATACGTTTTTTGACGTACAATTTAAATACAAACTATAAATGTAAAATTTTGATATGATGTGAAATACCAGAAAATCTCAAAATTGCCAAAACGTGCAGATACGACCCTTATTCTTAACACGGCAATTATTCTTTTCGTACACTAGACTCAAGCGTTTTTAAGTCCCTTCGCAATAGTCGTCGGAATTGGGTAAAACCAGTAATGTATTAAAAAAGCCTAACTTTCTATAATTTTATAAATAACACACAATTTGAAAAGTCCATAACAGTATTAAGACGAACAAAAATGTATTGGAAAAAACAAAAAGTAAAAATAAATAAAGGCTTTTAGTTTATGTAAAAAAGTAGATTACATGATAGCTATGTTAAAATATATGAATATTTTTGCTTACAAACTTTTCTGGAAATTTTATAGCTAACCATTTTTAATAAAAGCTGGAGGCAAAAACACAACTAGTCGAAAGGTGTGACAATGTGAATTATACACGTCAGCAAAAATGTGTTGCACGAAAGCCTATTTACTTAATAATATCAAAAAACATTTCTAATTCGTTTTTAAATGTCATATATAGGGTGATTTACACTTATTTCTACAAATAAAAGGTAATACTTATTATGCTACTAGAAGCATGATAATACTTATTTTCCAATTTAGAGAGACAAAAGAAACTTTGCTTCGCAATTAAAGCACTAATTTCTTTTTGCTACAGAAAAAAGGTTAAAAGAATTTTTTTATTTATAGAAAACAAAGTATATTTGCTTGTGTGCGCATGTAGGCTTGACTAATCCAGTATTCGCGCACTTAACCTATTTTTCTTCTTGCAAACTGTTAATAATAATATTTAGACAATTTTGCATGTTTTCAATTTCAATTTTAGTGCAGTAAAAAAAACTTTTTTTATTGAAGTCACACCGACTTTACTTAGACTGTGTCCAAAAATTTTGAGTTGAAACAACGAATTCTTAAATAAGGTAAACAAACCTTGTTTGCTATTAATATATTCAGGGGGGTAAAACAGGATATTTCTTATAAACACTTTGCACTGGCAACATTGATTAAACACAGTGAATAACATCACTCCGGAAATATTAACTTTTAATGTTCATGGCATTGCACTTTAAATCAAATTTTTATAAATCGATGATTCTTTATTGCTAAAAATATTTTTAAAGCCACAAAACTATTTTAAATAAACTTTTGCGACGCACACAGTTTTAAGCTATACTTTGTCCATTAGTTTTAAGATGGTATAAAAATGTACGATTTCAATTTTTTTTACAAATAGAACTAAATACAACCTAAAAAAATAAACTTTATACCTGTACAAAATCAAAAACGAACAAATATTTCCAAACAAGCAGAGTCAAGTAAATTTTTTTAAATAAATTATTTATTATTAGGACTGTTTTAAAAATTATTTTAGTATTTTGCAGTCACTCTATTCTTATATTTTTACGGATAAGTTCTAAATCAATGCGTATATATGATGCACCATATATACACATTTGGAAAAATGGGACAAATTAGGAAATGTAAAAATTAAGTTGGGGTAAATTAAACATTAATTAAGAAAATCATTTAGTTTTTTTAAAACACTTTGACAATTCTGGTTTTTTTTAATTAACAAAGTTTTTAGAATTTTAAAAAGAGAATCTAAATTATTTTAATTATCGTTTAATTAATGCTTAATTTTCCCATTTTTTACATACTCGTATCTTACTTTTACCATATATTACTCAATGCTTAAATTTTAATTAAATGGCAGGGATAAAGCAACATTTTTGTAGCTTTTCTTTTTTATTACAGAAGACAATAAAAGACTTATTTTTTTAATAGAAAAAATATCTGTATTTATACGCAAATTATGTTACTTAAAAATAAAACCAAAAATAATTTAGAAGTGCATGTAGGTAAAAAAAAAAACACAATTTTATTTAAAAAGTATATTTTTAAGATATAAGAGATTGCTTTAAATCTACATTTTAGGCATATTTTGATCCTTTTTTATTTCCTAGATACAAAAAATATTTTGTTTACAGTATAGAAGGATTTTTGTTGGAAAAAAAAATATTTTAACATATCGGTGACCTAGAGTTTAGTGTGCTGGACACTGGTAAAAATTAAAAATAAAACATAAATTTTAAAAAATTTGTAAGGCACTTAATATTAGTTGGTTACAATAAAAATTTTAAAAATAATTTTAGTAGTTAGTAAACATTAAATGGCAAAGAAGTTAAAGTAAATGTGTGGAAAAATTAAGATTTTAATTTGTGTTTTGGTTTCTTTATATAAAATTTTTCATCATTCTATTATTTTTATTGACTTAATAAAGATTTTTTTTAGTTTTGCCTTATTGCTTGTAAAACTTAGTTAAATTACATTTATTTTAGTTACTGTAAGCCCTAAATTTTTAAATAAACGAGTTTAATTAGGGTTTCTCTAGTTTATACTACTGTTCTTGTAAAGAATATGGTTCATATAACACTAAAATCGTTTAACTGTAAAATTAGGCAAAGCGAGTTTACGACTTTTAGATCTTTTTCGTCTGAACTTGTTTGTATACAGACAGAATAATTTACCTACAAAATAGTTTATTAAATTCAGAACTTAAACAAAATTCTTAATTTATTTGTTATTTATTCCTACCGAAATTTAAAGGGTTTGACACAAAAAGCCTATGAAAAATTATTTTAATTTGGGTACCTACATTATAACTAAAATTTTATAAAAGTTATAAACCTAAAAGAATTAACTTTGACATTACTGTAAGGTAATTTTTGCTTTTAACGAAAATACAACCATTAAGAAACGTACAAAAATGGTAATATTTTTCTAAATGAATGCATAAAAAAATATTTAGAAAAAATTGTTTTATATTATTTAGAACTTTAATAAAACAAGGTTATTAAAACAATAATTGAGTCCTTTGTCTTTTAAAATTGGAAAGAAAATATGAAAATCGTCTATGAAAAAACCTACGCATAAAATGTTTGCCATAAAATTTAAAGAAAACAGAAAATAGCCGGTCCGTAGATGATAAGGTTTATCTAAAAAAACCTATTATGTAAACTTAAAACGCATGTTCCATGGTTCCACGTGTTTAAAATCTGCATACATTTTTAAATCTAATTTTGTTATTTTTAAATATGCAATAAGTGGATTCGGAATTAGAAATTATTTATAAAGATTATTTACTTTTCTTATAAACTGTTATTTTAGCATTTGTGTTTCCAAACGCATTATAAAGAATATGCAATACAGCTTTAATAAGGGCTTTAAAAAAACATTTGAAATATGTTTGTACTTAAATGTATTAAATTTCTATCGACAAAATAACTGTTAGGCATACCTTTTCTGTATATCTTTGTTTTATTTTTACTGTGGTATTAAACCATAATATAAATATTTTTTTTTACTTATTTACCTATTGCTAAACTTAAAAATATATTTTTTATGTTATTTTGCTTAGACCTAAATAAAATAATTTAATTTTACCTTTAATAGGTGTTGTTATATTAAAAAATGTAATGCCTAGATGTTTTTTAATAATACGGATGCAAGCACTATATTTACTGTGGCGTGATGCGCATTTGTCCTAATGCTTGACAAAACCAATATTTAGATATATGATATGCACTTTTGTTTTGTGCCCTATTTTCTTTTGTATGATTTGCACTTTGTTTTAATGATCTCCAAAATAAAAGAAACATTACAAAAGTGTACTATCAGTTTAAAATATTCCTTGTCTTTAAAACTGCATATTTTACTGCGATAGTGTAGTACCAATAGTTGTGACAGATTGGATATTTACTTCAAGTGTAAAATAAATTTTGTTAAAATGTTTTTTTTTACGCCTGATAAAAACTGACGAACTTAAAATATCAAAATATCTATCTACGTTTTGCTGGCAAGTCTAACACCATTTTTAAGAGAAAATTAATCTTTAAATTTAAGTTTTTGGGTTTTTTTTTCATTTTATTTCAAGCGATCTGCCAGTTCGTAGAAATCAATAGGAATGATCCCACTAAGTCTCTATATCCCAAGATCAGAACCAAAGCAGTACCATTGTAAAAAGAATTTAGCAAGTACCCAACAAAGACTTTTTAATATTATTATTGATAATATATTTAAAAATATATAAAATGTAATATAAATCTACCTATAAAATGTCATTTTTTTTTATTTTCCACTTTTGACATGTCATTTTTGAAAAACATTTTATTTTTGCCGGATGCATAAATAAAGAAGTTTTATATTTCCGACTTATCCAAATATTTTCATTTGTCCTAGTTATCGTGGCACTTGACCCTAGTCTGTACTGTTGTCACCGATAGTCACTTTATACGTCGCCGCCTTAAAACTGAAGTTAAGAAACGTCTTAATAACATTACTTGGTCGTTATCGTAAATAACTAAACTTTAAAATGCATAACTTTATCTTTTCCTACTATTTACGAGATCTTATTTGTTTGATTTAAATTTGTTTCACACTGTATACTTGCGACAAACGTTGCTACTTTAATAATTCAATAGTACATTTTTATTGCCCCCACCCCCCTAAATTTCCATTAAGATAGGCGAGAAATTGGGTTGCTTCTACATTTATTAATAAACACATTATAGGGTAAGCATCTCTTCAATAACAACTCAGTATGAAACAACAAACAGTAGTAGGCAAATACTAATAATAAACATGGTACAAAGCCGGTGGGCTTAACCGTATGTTAATAAACAATACGTATACATCGGTTGGAAGGTAATACAGGTTATGAATTGATAATATTGTTTGATTATGCATGTTGGGAGGGATGTCTTTTACCTAATTTAACCTTATTAAATTAACATTGTTTGTTATAATTGGTTAGATGATGGAGTGTTGTAAATAGGTCAAAATGTAGAAGCAAAACTTATTGATTTTTTACTACTGGTTTGTTTGTTCCGAATTAGAACCTACCAAGTTACTTCATTCTTTTATTAAAAATAAATAGTATTATTATTTATACATTTCACCTAGAAAATATTTTAAATTAATAATTTAATGTCAGGTATAAGAGGACAATAGTACCTAATTGAACAATATTTTTTAATTCCTTTAAGTATACAATATTTAAATTTAAAAAGTTAAATAATAAATATAAATATTAAAGAAGTGTTTATTTTCGTTAAAATCTGTTTTACATAAAGAAGTGGGATATAGCCACAAAAAAATATGTTATTTTTTATTATAATATATAGCCGAAATAAACAAAAAAGCTTTTAAATAATGATAAATAAGGCAATTGACTTAAAGTGGTTCAATAGGAGTAAAGTATTGGCTACATAAAGTGCTGCAATTATTATTATTTTTTAATCCAACCGACGGAATCCGCTTATCCAGAATATCTTGGCGCTTTAGTAATAATGTAATAAGGAAAACAAAACAAAGGCCTTTATTTTTTTGTCATAGCAGTTTTATTACTTTTTTTTATTATTATTTTTTTTATCACAAATAAAAAACATTATGATCTGTTTTGTTAGAGGTAAACCATTCGACATTGAACAGGGTTAATCTTTGCCCTACTGTTGTTTTCGTATAAAAGGAACTACATATTGTGTATATTTCTTACTTTTCATTAATATTATTCCTTTTTTTTAAATAGAATACTTTTTGGTAACAAAAATTCCATTCACTCTACTGTTTAGACCAATCCAGAACATGGTACATTTTTTTGTGGGTTTGAGCCCCTTACGTTTACTATTTGTTTTTTTTTAATTTTACGCTAATCTTAAAGTATGTTGCCAAGCTTCGCAATATTCTTTGAAATAGTAGCTTTTTATTTACAAAACAGCCCAAATTTACGCCATACTGTTTTCTATTTAGTATTTTTTACTTATTTTTTAAATATTTTTCTTGTTTAAAAACCAAAACATCAAAGGTACTAAAAAGATGAAGACGTTAGGTAGTTGTAGTAGTTATTTTAACATAAAATATGTTAAAAAAGCATTTTTTATTTGTAATAATATAAAAATATATATATTTTGTTGTTAAAGTTAACAAATGGGCCCATACAGAGTGTAAGGTTTTTTAAAATTCAAAATTTACTGAAATTTTGTTTCTTAAAAAGAGTTTTTGTTCAGCTATAAGTTAATCCAGCTCAGAAAGTAAAAACAACCCCTGCTGTTTATTGTTTTGTCCTATTCTCCCCATACCATCACCTTGTCATTTCTTTTTATGTTTTGTATTTAACAATATTCTAAAATTACGATGTAAACATACTGTGTTTATAATACTTCTGTGTTTCAAATGGTCCATAGTTCCATGTAAGCAAATATTTATAATTAAACTCCTTATTCCCTGTGTAGACATTATTTATTTACATGAGCTTAATCTAACTGGCTTTGTGACGTAATTATTAGTATTTACCCTAGTAATGTTTGTTGTTTACTGGTGAGCTTCCATCGGGAAGATACTTATCCTGTAATGAGTCTAATACTGAATTCCAGACTGATAGTGTAACTTCATTTTCCACTTAGCGTGAAGTGTTCTTCTAGGTATTGATTACGTTGTATTTTACCTATTAATAGAAATATTTATTTAGGCACTGCTTAAACTGTATAACAAACATATATATTTTTTCATACAAACCGACAAAGACAGTCACACACCTAATATTTATAATCTTATTTCAATTATATAAATTGTAATAATAGTTGTATTGTTATTTTCTCCATGAATACATAAAAAATGTTTAAATGCCATTACCATTCTGCAAATTTGCTGCTGTAAGTAATCAAGTTTTCGTTATGTGAAGTATGTATCTTTTTAATCCAATTGTAGATTAGTGAATTGTGACATAGAGAGTTTACCTTCACAGGTTATATTAACAGTAGGTTGAAACAAACCATGAACAAAAATTAGTCGATAATTTTTGTTCACACTAAAATCTAGTTTTAACGCAATAGGGTCCCTGATTGTCGTATTTTTCATAAATTAAACTAAAATTGACGCAAAATTGGATTAGTTCAAAGTCAAAGCTTACTTTAACACTGCAAAAAGTTGGATAGGAAGTTTTTCCAAAACGAAAAAATATTAAATTCATAAGCAGTGAGGCACGTCACCATTTGATGCAATAAATTACAATTTTAAGTCATAGTCTTAACACAATTAATATTTTAATAGATGACATATCGTTATAGGGTCTCTTATTTTTGACCTACCTACGTAATATTTCTGACAGGCGTTATCTTTTTAACCGATAGTACTTAAACACGCATTAGATCATTGCCACGTAATTATTGTCACCGTTGTTTGTCGAACACTGGTAATAATTCATACATGTTATCTGATACCCATGACAGTGACAACTAAATGAAATTTTTAAGGGAATTAGCTTGTTTACCTAAATAATTTATGTTGTTTTAGTATCATAAATTTTATTGGGTGTAACAAAATAACATATTAGAAATAATAACATTATTTAAAGCAACAGTTTTGTCGTTTTAGTACGAGAATTATTAAATGACACAAAATATAGACCGTCAGCCCACCATATAAAAAAAGTCCATTCGTGCCTAGTATCAATACCTCCTATACAAGAAAAGGCCACGGGGCTTTGCGCGTGACGTCATCACATCTAGGCCTAAAATATTTAGCAGGAATAGGAATTATTATGTTCAAGTTTGTTATATTATGTAAATTTTCATAATGTTATTAAGGGTTTCCTGTTTAAACGGGGGCCAGAACGTGAACTGAACCCTTAGCCGCACCCCATTTTGATTTTTTTTTCGGGAAAACGAAATTTCAAAGCAAACCCGATATTCCTATACACGTAATATTGCAGATTTTAGCGTCATTATCGGTATAGTGTCACGAATGGGGTTTACTGCCATAATTGGGGTTTACTGTCATAATTGGGGTTTACTGTCATAATTGGGGTTTACTGTCATAATTGGGGTTTACTGTCATAGTTGGAGTTTAATCATACTTCTTATCTAGGTGCTCTTTAAAATAAGAAAGGGGGGCTAGAGACTATTTACTAAAGGTTTGTAGTTTTTCCTAGTTTTACTCAGTTGATTATGATTATTTTAAGAGCAATAATTTTTAAGAAATGTGTTAGAAATGCTACTGAGAAAAATTTTTGTATTATCAAATTTTATATGCTCTTTGATTTCTCAAAAAAGGGGTTAAAAGTTCATGTTTACATAGATACTTTAAGAGCAATTGGGGAGAAACGACTTTTTTTTGTAAATATCCAAAAAGTGTCTTCAAATTCATCAATTAGTTTTTTAAATATAATGTAAGATACCAACACCATATTTACTACTTTTTAAGAGGATATAAAGACGCCCTGACTTAAAGATTGTATAAGATTGTAAGAATTTCTACAATGCAAGGTTCATTTAATGTTAAATTATCCTTGCAAAACTCACAGATGATTTTTTAAAACAATGTAGCAGCAGTATCCACCCAAATAAGTTATAACTGGCATTTCAGATCTGACAGCTTCAGAGTCTGAGTCTTGAATTACAAGTTTGGTAACAAACTATCAATCGGGAAAAAAGATAACTTAAAGAGGTATCTACTTGGGATTCGGAGGGTGTCATAATCTGATTCAAAGAATTCATTTATATTAATATTTTCATAATGTCTAGATTTTAGTGACAGTACAGATTGAATTCTGAGCCTTTTTTCTGACTCCATAGTTTCGAACTGAGATATGGTAATGGCCGCCAGCTAATTGCCTGTATTTTCCAAAACCCCCTTCCAATGGATCTGTTTGAAATTTGCCTAGTAATACATAATTCATATCTAATTCTGTTAAACAATATTTAGTAACTTCAAGAATTTCCAGTGATGGTGTGATAATGCAGTGTGTGTCTGCCGAGATAAGTTTTTTGGAAAATGATGTTTTCTAAGTATCAAACCCAAATTTTGCATTTGATTTAAGAAAAAAAAATTTGGGATTTTTATTGGGCTCAGCTAGTATTGTTTTGGGTGAAAGGTTCCGGGTACTTATCTAATAAATTTTTTCCCCCTTAAGGGGAGTTTAACGTTAACAATTTTCCACAATGTCCATATAATGCTAATAAAGTCTGCTGTGTCTTGTGAAGAAGATAAATTATTAAAAGGGCCTTTAGAGCCTCGATAACAAAAGGATTAAATATTTTAAGGGATAATTTGACATTTTGTTTTTCTATAGATGATGGATATAAAGCCTTTAAGCTAAGTGAATAGCCATGCTTTAGTAATTTGTCTCTTTCCAATTCATGCAGTTTTTTGACAGTAGAAAAGGCGGCACATTTTTTTACCTGTCTCAAAAATCAGGATATGAAAGAGTTTGATCGGGTTTCGAATTAAGCCAGTTATTAAAAATACATTTTAATAAATGAACCTTTCAAAAAGGTAAAATAGTGGTCTTTCTGGGTCTATAGGATGGGGGAAAACTATGTTAAGTTCATTTAAGTCTGAAAACTTACCCCATTGCTTTACTATTTATTGCATTATTGTCCCCAATTGGCAAAATACTAGGTATCCAATTTCTTCTAAATTTTCTATTATAGTTTTAATAAACTGATATAACTTTTCCCGAGTTTACTGTGGACACGGGGACATATATGAATAACTTCTTTAAGATTTTGAGCAAGGACTAGTTATCATGAATGCTACTGCGGATGATGCTACACTATTATTATTTACTGCTGTACCTACAGTATTACCTGCTTTATAATCCAAATAGGGTTCAATATGAATTTCATCAAATAGTAATATAACGTTTTTCTCTTTATCTGTTAAATAATGGAAAATTGGGGAGCATGGGTTTAAAAAAGGGAACTTTCTTTCATAAATTAGGGGGTTTCTTTTAAAAAATGTATTACAAATATTTTTTACTGTATCGGGATGAGGTAAGATAATCGGAGCATGGCTACGTAAATATTTATAAGCATGGGGACTTATAGTAAACAAAAATTGAACATAAAACCATGGTACTAGGTGAATATCTATATCTTTCCTTTGGTAAACATAAAAACCCTTTAAACCCTGTTCTGAACAAATTTTAGATTTTGAGTTTTTATTAGACCCTTTTAAATTTGAAAGAATATTTATAACAAAATTTAGATCTTTTTTGTTGTCAGATTGGTGCTTGGTTTGGTATGAATTGGGACTCATGGTCTGGTATCGAACTGGGTATGCTACTGAAGGCTCGGTAGAGTTCTCGGTACCTAACCTAAGGGAACTGACATCATTGTATTATCAATTTCATCAATAACATTTCCTAAATCATCCAAATTGTCAATTTTAAAAGGAGACTTTAAATTAGTTATTGAAACACACACAGACTGGCCATATAAATATGTCTCTAAGTTTAAGTTTCATATGAATTACAATTGCCCAAGTTATTATAGGACCAGGAGAAAACTCAAATTTAAATAATGTTACATTATCTGAATTTACTACTGAAAAACCCCCCATCCTTAACACTCTAATGTTTAAACAGCCCTAAAAATCCATCAAAATCATTAAAACATGTAGCATCTTTTTGAGCGTTAAATTTTTTTTTTTTACTTTGTTCTAATTTCTTGAAAAAGATGTACTCATCAAGCTCTTTTTACTTTTCATCCCATTTTCCGAGTTGTTGTGTTTTTTTAAAAATAGGAAGGGCAAAATTTTGGGGAAAAAAGTAGGAACAGAATTATCTCTCAATCGGGGGCTTTTTAAATTTACTGTGATAATATTACCTGTTTTTGGGTCCTGCTCTGAAATAATCCAAATAATACTACCTGTAGTAAAATGTAATTCACACACTTTAGTGTTTTTATTTGGGACTAAATCGTTCGGGAATTGATCGCAACCATTTTTTTTTAGCTCGCTGTCGTTTGGAAAACCGAATACATGAACTTTTGGCCCATTAGTAATTACCCCGGCAACCCGGAGCACAGCACTTATACGGCATATTCACAAAAATACTGAACTTTGAAACCCGCAAATAGGGAAACAGAAAAAATGATTTAATCTTTTAAAAAAAAACGAGATAAGACAAGAGGAAAAGTTAAACCACGTTAAACTAAAGTTACTACCCAGCGTTGTGTTTTTGACATAAAGAAATTTCTAAAATTTTCTCCCAAAAAAAGTACTAGATTACATTTTTTTCAATTTTAGGATTGGCTTTGAGTGTTGTTGTTTCATTGATTAAACCAGATTTTTATGAAAATGTAATGATTTTCGATTTGCTTTTAGAAACAATATATTCAATTTTTAGATTGAATTTTTTTAATACAAAAAATTACCAAATTTGAAAAATTTCTTTCACGGAAAGTAAGTTTGAAGTTTCGCATGAATTTTTTAATTGCTCTAGGAAACGATTTTTAAAATGATCCCCTAATTATGCGTCCCAAATTTATTTAGCCGGGGCCCTTTTCTTAAGGCTTTGTAGATCCCTTAAAAATTTTACTTTTTTTTTTAATAATTTTAAATTCTTAGTTCAAGCTAAAAATTAAAAATAAAGGGAACCCCCATTTAAAATTTTTAACTGTGACAAAAAAAACCAAATTTAAAATAAAAAAAAAAATAGGTAAAATTATTGGAAGGGGGGGGTTTGCCTGCGCCCCTTAAATCCAAGCCGTTTAAAGCTTTAAAAAAAATATTTTGGAACACCAATGGAGTAAGAAAAGTTTTGTTTACACTAATATTTAGAAAATGATAAAAAAAACTGGAATTTTGTTTTTTTTAAAAAAAAGGGGGTTTTTTGTAAGGGATTTTAAAATGAAATTAGTTTATTGAAAAGGTAACAGTTTTTTAAAAATTGTTATTATTGTCCAATAAAATTTTTTGTTTAATTTTTTTATAAAAAGAAATAAAATTTAAATTTTTTTTTATTTTTTTTTTAAAATCTCCTTAAATTTTTTTTTACAGACAAGGTGTATTTTTTATAACAAGATTATTTTCACAGAAAGAAAAAATATTTTTTGCCAATTGTTTTTTTTCAATTTTTTGCCCGAATGCCCATTTTTTTTTAGCATTATAAGGGGGATTTTTTTTGGGAAATAATTGTTCTTTCCGTAAAATTTTATTTTTAAAGGTAGTGTTAAAAGGGGGGTTTTTCAAATGGTTGTTACCCTAAAATTAAAAGGGGGAAATAAAATTTAATTTCAAAGTAACCAACATATTGAAATGGGAGGTATTTAAACTTTAAATAAAGGGTTTTTTTTTCCAAATTTTTAACTGAAAACTTGTTTAAAAATTTTAAGGAAAAATTAAAAAATAAAAATTGGTAATATAGAAACTATTTTTTGAGATTAAAACATTGGTGCTACCGCCAAAACAAGAAGCGAACCTTTAAAAAATGAAAAATATATTTTTAAAAATTTTTTTTTTTAATTTTAAAATTCTTATTTAAGCAAAAAAATCGTTATGGAATTTAATGATTTACAAAATTTTTTAATTATAAAATTTTAAAAAAAAATATTATTCGGTAAAAAAAAAGGGAATAACGAAAAATTTTTTTTTTTCCCAACTTTGCTTTATCTCGGTAAAATAAATATATAGTCAAATACACTATATAATGTTTATTTTCTTAATTTATGAATTGCTTTGTTCAACCTAATATTCCAGAATCAAGACAAGCTACCGACATAATTAAGCAGCCTATAATATTAATTGACAATTTGTATTACTCTGAAATTGCATATAATACATTCTACATACAATAAGTATTAACGCCAGCTTAGTAGCTGATTTATTAGTATTTGTCCTAATACTGTTTTAGACACCAAAGAGACAGTTCACTTAAGTAAAGACTTAAAACCACGATTGCACGTTTGCGTATAAGCTTCAGCTTTTTTTTGTCAGTTAAACTTCTAGTAAATAGGATAAATATTAAATATTAAAAAAAAACAACAAAAATATTTTTGAGTCAAATATAAAAATCGAAAACATTAACTGTTTCTAGAATGGTATATGAATTGTTTTTAAAATTTCCAGTCTGTTGGCTTTGCATTTTTATTACAGTTTTTTACTGGAAAATAAAGATAAAATAATGTAGGGCTTGTTTTTTACTAAATATCCGTATTTTAATTGCTATTTTGTATCATCATTTTTAATTCGGTATAACAGGTAATAATAAACTCATAAGCTAAAATATATAACAGAGAGTTGCTTATGACTAGTCGTTTTAAACTTAATTAACACGTTAAGTAAGTAAAGGTTCAATTTTTTAATGTTTGATACAAAATAATTATATTTTATTAAGCTTGTTTCCACATTAAAGAATAGTTTACAAACGTAGATGACCTTACTATGCTGTGCCTAAGCCCCCAATAAAGTCACAAGAATTGCAATAAATGATTTGAGAACTAAAAGTTTTTAAACCATTAGTTGTAATCCACACGTAAGCACTTCTCCCGTTCGTCCTGTTCTCCACTTTAATGACCTGCTTCTGTAAACATTTTTGACACAATATTTTTTTTACTTAAACACGGATAGTGTGTAAGAACACACAGGCACCAACTTTTATGCATTACTCTTGCTGTGCAGCTATTACTTTCCTCGGGTCCAGTATCAAGGTGGGTTGGGGCCAAACGTAAAATTGTGATTGTTAAACCAAAAAAAAAACGTTTAAAATAAAGAATGTAATTAACTGAAAAAGTTTTACAAATCTTGTTCAACTAAAAGCCTATGGCCACCGTGTTGTGAGACTGTAAAGAAATATTGCTTGTGGAGTTCATAGACCCTGGGATCACAATTGCTGCAGCAATGTACTCTAACAAGAGCCATACAAAACATAAAGACGGGCATATTGTCATTAATAAGTTCTTCTTTAGATAATTAGTGTCCAACCGAAGCTTTGGCTTCGGCCGCATTCAGCCAAAATGACACCTTCAGCCATACATTGGGCTTCAAGCAAAAAAAAAACAAATGAATTGGCCAAACCCAAAGTTTTCTATCCAAACCCTGAAAACGGATAAAGGAGCACATTATTAAAATTCATTCGTGCAAGGGAAAATCGTCGGGGAAAAGGGCAGTAGAATCACACTTTTTTTTAAACGTGTTTCCTTTAATAAAAATATTTGTCAACAAAAGTTTTACCAAATAAACACAGTAGTTATATACGTTATGAGGAAACTTACTTATTACAGTAGCAAGTTTAGATGTCTACATACGAGGTGACGAAAAGGAAAGTAAAAATTTCCCGAACTCGTAAAAATTTTCTTACTTACACACACCCAGTGATTATGATGATATGCGCCATATATAACCCCAAACACTCATATACTATTTCAACTCTGCAATGTGATGTATTTATATTTATTATTTATTTTTAATTACCAACATTCTTTAACATATAAAGTAAGGTAAAATAAAGTTTAAATCGGTAATTTTTAAATTAATTTCATTAGTTTAAGATTCCAATGTTGATCAAATCTTTGGCTTTGGCTTTGGTTTTGGCCGAAGGTTATGGCAAAAGTAAAAAATTGGCTTGGTTTTTGACCAAAAATTGACATTTGGGTGGACACTTATGACAATGGCTGTAAGTAACTTTAATTTGTTTTTCAGGATAAAAGTATGGTTAAAAAAGCAGTCGTTTAAAGAAATGTCAATGTCGATGCAATACTAACTTGCCATATCACAGTCAATCTACGCTAAAACCGCAAAACAAAAGTAAACCAAAACTTATGTCATTGCTCTAAGAAGTCTATAATCATGATTCGATTTAATTAAAAAACTGCAGTGGATTGTGTTAATTTGTTTATGCGTCCGTCATTTGTTTTAGAAATTAAAATATAATTTAAAAAATGGACATTTGATCTTTTAACAAACAAAACACAATAATTTCTTGGGTATTTTAAAACCACAATATACATTTTTTATTATAACAACATCATATTTAAGTTTATGTAGAAAGAAACAATGTATATGCATCTTGAACTTTATCTTTCCTAATCCACTTAAACTATGGTTTTCAGCAAAACAATTTGTATCCGACAGGTGCTATACTGTTTTGTTCACTTCTAAAGTTACTTAGTTCTGCAAGTCGTTTTGCTTGATAAATTTCTGTTGACAGGCAGAAGCATGAAGTACGTAATAAAGTTCGTATTGTTTTTATGACGTCTTCAGCAAAAGTTTTTGTGAAAATTATTACTGCTTTTGTTGCTGCATATCGTAAAAGGTTTTGGATGTTGTGTAAAGTAATAAATATTTTATAATCCACTTAATAAAATGGATTTTATGATTCATGAGTGGTGATTATAAATAATATGGAGTGGGCCAATAAAAACAAAACAACGTTGATTTGACAGTTGTTGCCATTTTAAAAAGATCTCATGAACCCGTCATTTTTTTTGCGTCATGAGGGGTCAAGTAACACCCTAAATTACTTACTCACCCGAGTGCCAGAAATAGCTTATTTCAGTATTGAATGAGAAATTTTTACAGTTGACACAATGCCAAATCAACAAAAAAAAGAACCTTTTTTTAATCCAAAGATCTTAAAACGGTATAAAATATCTGTAACCGATTTTTGTAAAATAAATTAATAATAATTCCAATTTGTAAAGAAACCAACAATGGTATGCTTAAATCTAACACAAAACAAACCTAAGGCGTTAGGGCCTAAATACTATGAGTTAAAATTGATCGAATATTTATTGAGATACAGGAGCCCACCTCTGAAAAAAAGCTTTTCAGCTAAGTGGTACATATGTCCCCCATGCCTTCCACCTAGCTGTCCGCCCTTTAGATCTCTTTGACTAATTTAACATTTATATTTATAGCTGCCACAAGCCGTTTACAGGCATAGTCTTTTCACAATTATTCTTACTTAACTCCGCTCTTTGTTCAAACCCCTTTACACTAAATCTCCAGAATATAATTGGGACATAAATACAGCAATATATTTTTTAGGTAATTAGCGACCATGTAATCCGCTTTGTACAGGAAACTAATCCGGCCGTGTGTGGATCTTAAGCTCCGGCCGGCGATAATCGGAGTCCAAAGGCTGAAAACCGGTCCCTTCTCTGTCTCATTTTACACTCGAACTAGTCCGAGCCTTCCCCGAAACTTGTTCGGTTGGGTAGATACAAGTTTGATTAGATTATTTATCTATTGATTTGATACAAGAGCTTTTGGGATTTAGCATAGGCAGCAAACAAAGCTAATGACACATATTACGGTTCTAACTTACTTTGATACAAGTCTGCCAGTAAGCTGACCAACATGGAATATTATTTAACTACGAAATGTATAAGAGAATACTGTTGATGTTGGTGGGCTTTCGTAGTTAATACCTTTTGACATAATTTGCACAAATAATAATTGCTACGAAGGCCTACTTAAAATTCTAAGCCCACTACTTCTAACATAATCAGATATTAATTTTTTAGGCGTATACGAGGTTTGTCAAAAAGTATGAATTTTGCCCAAAAGTATAGTACCTTTATTTTTGACAATTTCAAAAATTGTTATTAAGAAAAGTTGATCCGAAATAAAAATCATGTTTAAATATGCAATTTTATCTATATACGATAAAAAATTATCCCTTTAAAAAGTTAATAACGCCATTTTTATTTACTTTATAAATTCTTACGCGTTTTGACGGTAGCTGTAAAAACATTTATTGCTCTCAACAATTCATTTCTGTCAGAGCATCCTGGATTTAGTTAAATTTGCATTGTTATTGTAAATATACGTTTCAAAAAAGAGAACATAAATAATCGTAAATGGGTGTAATTGTATATTTAAACGTGGTTTTTAGTTCTGATCAACTTTATTAACAATGTTTAAAATTGTTAAAAATAAAGATACCTACCTACTTTACTCTTGGGTAAAATTCATACTTTTTGACAAACCTCGTATATTCCTGGAAAAAATTATTGTCTGATAGTTTCATTTTAGGCTTTAGACCATGCAGAACTTTTTATGAAGAATATTTTTTCGTAAAATTAATAATCAAACAGTTTATATGTATATATATATATATATATATATATATATATATATATATATATATATATATATATATATATATATATATATATATATATATATATATATATATATATATATATATATATATATATATATATATATATATATATATATATATATATATATATATATATATATATATAATATATTTACTTGTATACTACTGTAATGGATTCATGGTTGGAACAAAAGGCTAAAGATATAATCTTGAAAGGTTAGTCCCTAGTACTTGTTAGGTCATCAATCCATTGCACGTATCAAAGCCATTGACCGTGAAGGTTAACAGTTATGTTATGTTATGTTATTATTTAAATATTAGTTTATATAACAATACTCATATATTATTGTAAACTGTGTATATTAAATAATGTTTGTTTAATGTTTAAATATATATAATAACTTGATTTATACACATTAAGATTAGATACTTTAGATACCTAAGATTAGATACATTTAGATGCATTTAGATGCAGTAAGATAAGTTTATACTATTTTTCTATTTTTATATTAAAGTATGTTTTATACAAAGTCTCTTGTTTGACTTCTTGACGTGTACCAGATACTACGAACCAAGTACAAAGCAGAGTACACCACATGGCGATCCTACCAGTTACATGTTGAGAAGTCAGAAAAAGTGCATACCGTCCAGTGATATGGTAAATAGACGCCAATATGGGCAAATCATCTTCAAACATGCGGAAATTACTGACTCTGGAGTAGTCAATTCAAATTTCATCGTGGAACAAGAAAGCATCCAAGTGCCTACCGATGTAAGAGTACTACTATATATATTGACAGTTGTTGTTGTATTGTTGTTTCTACTAAAAATAAAGCAGACCTATCGAAAACAACTTAAGAAGAATCTCTCCAGAAGTATGTACTTCAAAACTCCAGCAGCAGAACCCAGCGGAGTTTGAGAAGTCCCAGAACCAGATCACTGAACATAACCCCACAGCAAGGATCAACCCTCAACCCAGAACACAGACAGCAGTATAGTATGTAAGTTTATTAGTGGAAAAAGTTTTTTTTTGTATATTTTTTATGAACATTGTGTTAAAGTCTGCTCGACGCTCAAGTGCTCTCAGAGGACATTTTATTAGTCTGGAAATTATTATTTTTTTATTTTTATTACAATATTATGGTATTTAATTCGCTAAAAAGCATATACGAGGACTCAGTTAAATTGTGCGACATTATAAAAAAAGAGCCAAAAGAACGCCGAATAGACTTAGTTAGAGTAAATAATTTAATTCTAGAAGTAGGGAAGTTAGAAAATAAGTTTCATAATATACAAAAAGAGGTCCAAGCATCTGCTATTGACGACCCAAACCTTAAAAAATCATATTCAGATTATAATAAAGGTATTGAATCTCACCTTTTTAAATCGCGTTCTCTCCTGAACGAAAGACTAAAAGATTTGGTTAAGGAAAATAACCCAACTGAACAATTAAAAAATAATAGTAATACCGAGGAAATAAATATGGCGGAAAAATTTGATTTAAGAACAGCGGCATCTTTGTTACCATCTATGGATAACACGGAAAATAGCACTAAACAGTTAATTGACGCAATTGAGTTATATAGCAGACTTATCGACGATAATGGGCAAACCTTAGTGATTAATTACGTTTTAAAAACAAAATTACCAAAAGGGAACCAATAATCTAAATAAAAACAACAGCTACACACAATGTAATCAGAAACGAGGCCGCGGCCATTACCATGGTCAAGGTCGAAACAGACCGGCGAACCGGGTGTGCATTATTTATCGTCCGTTAATTTATTTATTTAATTTTAATAGTTATAGAATCTAAAGACTTAAAAGGAATGAATGAAAAAATATGTGAGAGTGTGAATGTGTTAACTAGAGCACAAGTTAGAGATAGAGCGGGTTTTGTGTCAAAACCAGAACTAACCACAACTGTGGAGACAAAAGACGTACAGACCGGAGGCGATAGGCTTGATCACCCTGTTGTAGCCGAGGTTTAAAACGTCCCAATGACACGATTGAATTAAAAGTAGTGTCTAAAACAGAGTTTGCAAAACTTAAAAAATTGCAATTTTACCAGTACTGTGATAATTTTATTTACAATGTGAATTCACAAACTATGTATTTTTACCAGAACAGTCGATCAGCGTATGACTTAGGTACATCGTTGAGACATCTGGACAAATGGTGCATAGAAAATAATATTCCGGAAATATATATATTAAGAAATGCAGAAAGTGCAGAATTTTTAAATTTACTAAGTAAATGTAAATCGCATATGTTAGAACTGACTATAAAAATAAATATAGTTCGGGATGCGGAACGTATAACAGATAAAAAATTAAGACATGTAATCTTAAATGATTTGTGGAAGGATATCCAATACAGGATAAGGAAGCTAAAACGGTAGCAAAGGCATTCGTAGAAAATTTTATACTACGATATGGGATACCTTGTGAAATCCTAACGGACCAAGGTTTGGAAGTTATGTCTAGCACGTTTAAAAAAGCTTGTAAACTATTAGGGATCCAACAGTTAAATTCTACAGCATACCATCATGAAACGCTTGGAGGTCTGGAAAACTCACATAAACATTTGGGTGCGTATTTGCGTATGCAATTGTCAAAATATAAAGAAAGTATCGTATTGGGTATCGTATTGGTGTTTTTCATATAACAACACGGTAAACACCTCAACACGCTATACACCATACGAGCTTGTATTTGGTAAAATAAGCAAAATCCCGTCAAACCTTACTAATCAAATCGATCCTATTTATAATTTTGAGGACTACCCATTTGAGTTGAAATTTAGATTGCAGACTGCGTGGAACGATGCAAGAAATAACTTAATTGTTTCAAAAACTAAGCGTGTAAACTCCAATAAAAGATGCAATAGCTATAATTATAAAATCGGAGACATGGTCCTAATAGAAAACAAAAATGTAGAGAATAAATTAGCACCTTTGTTTAAAGGTCCATTTAAAATTTTAGATATTAAGAATCCCAATGTAGTTTTAAATGTAAATAATGAGCCTAAGGAGGTACATAAAAATATTATTAAACCTTATTTTTAAGTCTTAAATTGTACATAGTATATAAGATAGCAGAATGAAAAAAAAAAGTTCAGAAAACATTTTTTTTTTCAACTTTGCGGAGAAGGTGTAATGGATTCATGGTTGGAACAAAAGGCTAAAGATATAATCTTGAAAGGTTAGTCCCTATTACTTGTTAGGTCATCAATCCATTGCACGTATCAAAGCCATTACCGTGAAGGTTAACAGTATGTTATGTTATGTTATTATTTAAATATTAGTTTATATAACAATACTCATATATTATTGTAAACTGTGTATATTAAATAATGTTTGTTTAATGTTTAAATATATATATAATAACTTGATTTATACACATTAAGATTAGATACTTTAGATACCTAAGATTAGATACATTTAGATGCATTTAGATGCAGTAAGATAAGTTTATACTATTTTTCTATTTTTATATTAAAGTATGTTTTATACAAAGTCTCTTGTTTGACTTCTTGACGTGTACCAGATACTACGAACCAAGTACAAAGCAGAGTACACCACACTACATATACAGGGTGATTCCTAACTTGACGCTTTTTTTAACTGTATATAAAACTTATTAAAATAAACAGCTTTTTAAAATAACTTTTTCCAAAAAACTCCATAATGAGGGACTTTCATTTATTTAGTGTGTCTTAAGTAAGTTGTCACCACCCAAGAAATCTTCGGAGTGTAGTGCTTGGACACGTTGAACCTGATTTTCCAGCAATGTTGTCCACACTTGTTGTTAACTTAAACCGACCTGACATCATGAATCATCCGAGTACTTGGGTCCAGAATAAATCCGTAAGGTAAACCGCATACAATCTCGAAGCAACGTTTGCAGATTAACAACACTCTTCATAAATGAGGAACATATCCACGTATTTATTGTTTTTGCACTGTCATTTTCGCGATTTTATGATGATTTAAAATTAAAATTAATCCTCGCCTCTGTCCGGTTAAAGCCATACGACTGACTCAAACTGAGTGATTAACACGAAAAAACAAAACAAATAAAAATAAAATATCCAGAATTTAACAGATTTCCAATTTAGTGCTTAATATGTATATGTAAAAAAAACACATCTGTGTTGTGCGATGTGTTTTCCTATCATTTCAGTTTTATTTTGTTTATGTTTTTCTCAAATTGCGTAAAACACATAAAAATCCTAATAAATTTCTCATATTTTACAGCGTTATGTTTAATTTTACGTTTTATAGGATTTTTAAACTTTTAATGCCGGTAATACGCCTGCATTATTATTTCGTGAAAATCATTATTTCGCGAATGAAAAATTAACTAATAAACAAGGAAAAAGTGGGCGTTTATTCTTTCTATAATTTAAATGACTTGGGAAATTGGAAATAATAACGTCCAATTATTCTCGAAACTGAAATATGGGATTTATTTTCGGATTGTTATTTTCGTTAATCTTTTTCTATTTTCTGACGGGTTACTGTTTGAAATAGATTTTAATTTTGTATTTTTAATAGTATGATAGGTAAAAATATTGGACCGTACCCAGTACGTTCTTTTAAATAGTAAATATTCACTATTTTCCAGTAAATAAAAAGCTGTAAATAAATCTTTACAGCTTTCCCTTGCAGCGCAATTCTTAGGTCTTCGGAAATGCTTTCAAGGGAAAAAAACTTTTCCTACGAGCGTGCGGAAAAGTCCACTTTTCCGCATGCATTTGAGTGCGCAAAGTTGCACTTTTCGGCACGGCGTGCGGAAAAGTGAACTTTCTGCACGCCGTGCGGAAAAAGTAAAACTACTCTAAAATCTTACAGGTAAGCAAGATTTATATGTATTTTAGTAATTGTAGGCTATTTCATGCAATATACGAAGCCATTGCAAGTTTTAGTTTATTCTCTTTTTTGTTTGTTACTTCGTAATTTTCAATATTTCAACTAAAACACAAAAAAAACATTTTTTTAATTACCCTGTATAATAATAATAAATGATTATGACAAGTCAAGCAACAATATGTAATCTTGGTGATTTTAACACATGTCAGATTTTTCTTCGTTTCCATATGAACAAGCAATTGCACAAATGAATTTCAATACAAACAAGCATTTTTAATGAAAAGGCGTCATAGTATCTTTTTTAATTAAATAAAAATCCGACAAAAATAATTATTTAAAATGAGTAGTTCCGATGAGGAGCTACCAGATTCTATCCTGGATGCAGCAAATACCGTAAGTTTGAATTTATTACCAGCAAAATCTCGTGAAAAATATGAGAATCAATATAGTCATTTCGAAAACTGGTGCTTCAGCAAGGGGACAAAAAGTATTAAAGAAGAAGTGTTCTTGGCCTATTTTGCTTATTTGCAAAAAACATATAAACCTACTACTTTATGGAGTAAGTACTCTATGTTAAAATGTGTCCTCAAAGTGAAAAGGAACCTTGATTTAAGTTCATATTTCAAGCTAACATCACTACTTAAACACCAAAACGTGGGATACCGGCCAAAAAAATCAAAAACTTTCAGCATAGAAGAAGTTTCAAGATTCATGAAAGAAGCACCTGATAATATTTACCTTCTAATAAAAGTTGCTACAATTTTTGGATTAGCCGGTGCTTGTAGGAGAGATGAACTTACAAAAATAATGATTGATGACATACAGGATAATGAAAATTTGATAGTGGTAAAAATTCCTGACAGTAAAAATAACACTTCCAGAATCTTTGTAGTGTCCGATGAAACAAATAACGGACTTTATCTGCAATTGTACCGTAAATATGCAAATTTGCGAAAACCACATACCCCTCACAGACGTTTTTTTGTCCAGTATAAACAAGGAGCATGCAGTACGCAATGTGTGGGAATAAATTCAATAGGTAAAATGCCTTCAGAAATTGCTGCATACCTAAAATTAAAAAATCCAGAAGAGTACACTGAACATAGTTTTCGTCGATCCTCTGCGACTATGTTAGCGGATTCTGGAGAAGGAATTACCAATGTCAAGCGACTTGGGGGCTGGAAATCAACGGCTGTAGCTGAGAGCTACATTGATGAATCCACAAATCAGAAAAAGGATATGTCGAATAAAATATTGACCATGAACAACTCCCTCCGAGCTAAGTCAACCTTCATCAAGCCGTACAATAAGCGCTTCCATAAGCCACCCGCTAAATGAAATTACAGGTTCTGCAATTAATTTACAATATGCTAATAACTGTTCTTTTGTTGTAAATGTTATCAACAAATAATTCCCATTTATAAATATGTTGTAGTAGTTCTTTCAGATTAAACATAATTTAAAAAATAATCATTGCTTTAATATTGGTATTATCTGACGCTCGTAGGAAAAATTTTGTTCCTAACGCTTGCGCAAAGTGACTTTTTCGCACTTGACTGCGGCAGTCGCGTGCGGAAAAGTATCACTTTGCGCACTTGTTAGGAAAATAACTATATCAACATTAACAGGTGGGAAAAGGCTGAAAATGGCCCCTCAAGGATCGAAAAATGAGTTTTCCGCTAATATCTGTCAAAATATGCGAAATGGAGAATTTTTGTTAAGACAAAAAATAAAGATCGCCTTGTAATCTACAAAAATGGTCCTTATAATTTTTTTCGAAAAATCGATAGTTTTCGAAGTAACGGGACTCAAAAGTCCCCTCATTTCAGCTGCCGCTCTCCCGCTAGAATGCCGCAATCTTCATGGATTCACTTATAAGCGGGCGGACGAATTGTTCCATTACTTGGACAATAATGTACATTTTTTATTTATTTAAAGTTCATCGCAATGGGAAAACCCGTACCTATCATTACATATGAGTTTGGGTCTATTCTGATTTTTCTAGAATATTAAAAAAAGCGGTGAAAGTTTTTTTACAATATTTTGAGAGTATCTCATTAATTTATCGATATTTTTTGAAAAAATGGTTTGTTATTAACATTTCTTTTTTATAATGAGACCTTAGCAAGTATTCAGTGATTCTAGAAAATTTCCTTGACCATCTTTCTTGCGTTTTAATAAAAAATTGTGCTGCATTTTTTAGTGAGAAACTACTACTACCACATCTATCTAGTGTGCAATGTTATGTATTTTTCGACGGCCGTTTTTACGAAAAATATTGGTGTTGCGAAAAAAATGGTAAGAACCATTTTTGTAGATTTTAAAGTGATCTTCATTTTTTGTCCAAACAAAAATTCTCTAATTCACATATTTTGGCAGATATTCGCGGGAAACTCATTTTTTAGGGGCCATTTTCAGCGGGTTCCCACGTCGGCATCGTGATAAACTTTTTCTCGCTCGAAAGCATCCGCGAAGACCTAAGAATTGCGCCACAAATGAAAACTATCTGATCTTAATTTAGGAAAATTTACGATCTTTTTATGTGGAACTTAATACTTTTGCACGATTTTTCTGTTATGAAGTATTTTTTTATTTTTTCAGGTGCGTAGAATTAGATTTTTGGAACGGTAGAACCGAAGAACCAGTCATCGTCCACGGGTATACGTTCGTCCCAGAAATTTCAGCTAAGGAAGTTCTAGAAGCCATAGCTGAAACCGCTTTTAAAACCTCCGATTACCCGGTGGTGTTATCGTTCGAAAACCATTGTAATCCCAGACAGCAAGCGAAAATTGCGAATTATTGTAGGGAGATATTTGGAGAAATGTTATTGGAAGCACCACTGGATAGCCATAAATTGGAACCTGGTAAGATTTACGCATTGCTTTCTAGATTTTCGAGCTTTTCTCGTTCACACTTTCCGCTTTAAACTGTTTTTATACTCTTAATTACCCCACCTACCTGTAGAAAATTTAACTAGTTTAAATTGGTTTCTACTGTGGCTCTGTAGGCTTTTAGACAAACAGTTATACGACAACATATAAAATATTTAAAAATACTCTAATCGGGAAACGTAAATCGGTACGTCTCAGCACCATAAGTAGTTGTCGACAAACTCTGTTATCGGCTAAATCTGAACTGCAAACCTAATAGATGTAAATTTAAGGTTTGGACGCCCTGTAGAATGGCTTTTGCTAAATGAGACACTAGAATAGATTTAATATATACATACAAGTTTTATTTACAAAAATTTATGAATTATTACCCCACAAATTCCTGTGATACGCCAATGGGGCGTATCAGCAACTCAACTTTAGGTTTATAATTTACAGTTTTTTTTTATCTTGGGACAGTCCACGAAGGCTGATGCCTAACTACTAACGTACAGTGGGTGTCTTAAGTGTGGTGAGAGGAGTTTGTTCACACGGGACTTAAATATTTCGAAATTGAGAGGAGAAGGAAAAACTTCTGCGGGCAGCAGGTTCTATAGTCTTGACACTTTAGGGATAAAGGAACGAAGAAAGCGGAACGTTCGGGGCCTTTATAACTCAACTGTAAAAGGATGCATAAAAGTTGCACTACGTGTTGGTTTGTTGGGAGCTGCCAGAGAAGGAATTATACTGGCCAACTCCTCTGAGCAGAAGCCGTGAAAATACCTAAAGAAGAGCGACAGATCCCCTATAGCTCGACGATGGGCAAGAAGAGAAAGCCTTTCTGTGAGCGTTGGATCATTAATAAGACCAAAGGCTCTTATTTGAATGGAGTCCAGAATCCTAAGTGTTGTAGGGGACGCCATTCCCCCGACATGAGAACAATATTCTAAAGAGGGTCTGATTTGGGATACATACAGAGTGTACAGATTGGAAGAAGAAAAATATTTTTGGGCTCGAAAGAAAAATCCAAGCTTTTTTGGAGCTGTCGAGGCTATGGATGTGATGTGTTTGTGCCAGTTGAGGTTACTCTCAAAAGTAACGCCGACGGGATTAAACGACTCTTTATTCTGCAGAACTTGTATCACGCTTATATGTAAGGGATGAGTATTGGCAGACTTTTTCCGCGACAGCGAACATGACTGTGTTTTAAGGCATTAAACTGAACAATATTTTTGACGCCCCAATCCAAGATAAGTTTAAGATTCTGTGAAAGAGATATCTGCATTGACCTGCGCTTGTTTTTCAAATCAGAATTACATGGTGGCTTAAGAAATTGAATAATAGAGTGGAGGGTACTATCGTCAGCAAAACTATGAATGGGATTGATTGTGGAAGAGAGTTTTTAAAAGGTAAAAATTTTCCCTTGACAAACCTTTTAAAATTATGTTTACTACAATATTCAAGGAAGAAAAAAGATTTGAAATTACTCTTTCACTCGGCACTGACAGCCTTAGTTCATTTGTCAAGAGGTTAAAAAAATTAAGCGTAACTTATTATTTAGTTACAACATCAGCTGTCAAATTTTAATTTATAAAAAATGTGAGAGAAAAAGAAACTAAGAAATTTGCTCAAAAAATCGACGAAAAATTAACTATAAATTAGCAAGATATTTATTTAAATTTCACTAAAAAACCAAACGCCTTTCGGAGTCTATAAATCTATCGACGTTACTACACAATTCGAGATTGTTTTTTATCACTATAAAAGTAAGAAGGTTTAAGTCAAAGTTAGAATTTATTTACAGTTTTGGGGACACCCGGTATTAATTATTGACGAACTATCTTATCAATAAGTTTAGCTATTACCTTTTTCTTGCAGCTAATCTTCTACAGTTCCATTCACTAATCACTTTTCCTAATCACCACTGCCGTTAACTTCAGCCCTGGCACAGTCCTTCACAATAACCTTGAGCGCACCTTTCACTTTTCGTAGATATGCCAAATTATATTACTTTGCTAAGAAATGTAAACATACCTTACAATTTTATTTGTTTACAGAAAGATGTGATAGCCAAATTTCTTGTGCTAACACGAAGAAAGTAGCATTAGCCACCATGGAAACTGACATTCCATTAAATTATTTAAATAGAACATTTTGGTAATTTTCCCGAAATGCGAGAACAAATTTCAGACTAAATAAACTTAAAGTCTGACTAATTGTCGTAAGAAAAACGGAAATAAACTTTTAGACACTGTGTCTCTGACAGACCACAAACTAAAGAATTGTTAGCGCGTTGAGCTTGGAATTTTTAAAAATGATTTGAAATTATTAAGGCGGTGTTGTCACAATTAAAAGGAAAACTTACTGTTTAAATTTAGATTTTTATTATTTTATAAAAATTTAGAAGGAATATTTGCGTACTTGTAGTATTTATATCCTTTTGTGTACCACAGGTTCCTCACTGCCGCCCCCGTCTTTACTGAAACGCAAGATTATCATAAAGAACAAAAAGAAACACCGCCACCATCACAAGAGTAACACAACTCCGGCCCCGCCTACCCCCGACACTCAAAATTCGACCGAACAAACTGGAAATGAAGATGCTGCTCATCCTCATGCACCACCCTTACAAACGCGACAGGTATAGTATTTTCACACTATCGAGTTGACTAAGAAAATTGTTTCTACAAACGTCAGTAAAATTTTGATTTTCAATGCATGCTGTCAGTGTCTGAAATGTCATTTTATGACACTGGTGTTAAAACTTTTAGCACAAATTTAGCACTTGTGCTAAAAGTGATTTACTTTTAAACAGATAAGAAATCACAGAAAAGTTATACTTACATCAAATTAAATTATTTATCCAATCGAAAGTAAAATTACTGAAAATACAATTAGAAAAGAAACTCCATGGCCAATCTCATTGGTGGTTGTTACACAATTTACTAGGGTAAGATATGCACTCGGGCAGGAAGCAATGTAATCCACCAAAGTTTTGGACAAAATTTGGTCAAAAATTTGCTATTTCTCTTATAGCGAGTCTTCTATATAACCCTCTGCTACTGTACTGGACTTCCATCCACCGTGTCTCTTAATTGCAGTAAGATTAGCATCAGAGTCCGCCAACAAACTAGCTGAGGAACGTCGGAAGCAATGTCCAATGTAAAGATTTAGGCAGGCATTTTCCCAAATGTGTTAAATCCGACAGAAGTTATGGCAATGGTTAATATTCACTGGACGAAGGGCTATGTACAGTGACGGAATTAAAATCTCGTACACCTAATTTTTCCCAGTGTGATGTTGGCTTTTGCGTACCTGGATCACCTGGAAATATACCTTACTTGACAAATTGTTATCTGTCACACATTTCAAAATTATATTATTTTACTTTTTTTAATTTTGGAAAATGAATGAACTAGAGAAGGCGAGAGTAATTACTCTATTCGAAAGAAGGTGTTTCTCTGGGAAGAATAGCTCAGCAAGTTGGGAAACCAAGAAGCACTATTCAAAGCCTCAGAACTAAATGGGAAAATACAGGATCATTGGAGAGAAGGGCTGGAAGTGGTAGAAGAAAAATTTCAAACGAAAATCAAGATAACGATCTGATAAATTTTTTGCGAAACAATCCATTTCAGACAGCTGTAGAAGCACACAACCAAACTAATTTTCCTGGGACAGTAAGAACGGCAAGAAATCGTATTAGGAAAAATTCGGAATTGAGAAGCAGTGTAGCTGCTAAAAAGCCATTTTTGACCGATATGAATAAAGAGCAAAGAATGGGGTTTGCACTGGAATATTTACCGCAAGGTATGAATTTTTGGGAAAGGGTAGTATTTACCGATGAGAAGATTTTTCAATCTTATTATAGCGGGCAGATTAGAGTGTATAGGCCGCAAAATACACGGTACGAAGAAAGATATACCCAACATGTTAAAACAAGTGGAAGATTTTCTGTTAATGTATGGCGGTATATGTCTTTCAGAGGGCTAGGCATATGCCACCGTATTCGAGAAAGATTTAATAGTCAAGCTTATATACACATACTCCAAAATGAACAAGAAAATTTTATATACCAGCATGACAACTGCCCCGTCCATACAGCAAGGAGAGTTTCGGACTGGCTACTGGAAAATAACCTTTCATTGTTACCTTGGCCCTCAAGAAGCCCTGATATCAATCCAATCGAAAACGTTTGGGGATATATCGTAAAGAAAATTAACAAGAACAATGATTTCCATCCACAAAACAGTGATGATTTGTGGAATAAAATTGAAGAAACCTGGAATAATTACAATGTTCACCATGCACAAATGCTGATTGCATCAATGCCCACACGTTTAAACTTATTAGTGGAAAAAAATGGTGCCGCTTTAAAATATTAAGCCAGTATTTTTTCTTTAATATTTGAATAAAATAAACTATATATTTATTTTGGAGTCATGTATTTTATTGAATATTAATTAAGGTGAGAAAAAGGTAAAAAGCCAAGTTTACCAAAATATTCAAAATTGACATAAAATGTTAACC
Organism: Listronotus oregonensis; assembly: GCA_019359885.1. Taxonomy (NCBI): domain Eukaryota; kingdom Metazoa; phylum Arthropoda; class Insecta; order Coleoptera; family Curculionidae; genus Listronotus; species Listronotus oregonensis. The sequence goes on along the minus strand of JAHBCN010002373.1, from coordinate 58,445 downwards.
TAAGTGTACGAAATTTTATTTCCGTCACTGTACTTTATAATAGTTCATATACAAGGTACCACTAATTACAAAGGTTCGTTGCACATTAGTTTTTGTGTCTGTCAATTAGTGAAGTTCCCAAATCCCACACAGTTCTTCTCGACGACAGGCTCAAAATACAACGAAAATTGCGGCTACTTTTTGCATAAGATATATTTCATCCGGGACTTCTGCAAAAAATTTGTCGTTTTGTTCCCTTGTCAATAATTTAGACTTTTTTGGTCGATATTCTTCACCTTTTCGCTTTAAAAAGGTAACTAGCTTAATATATTTGCTTATGTCCTGATAATTTATGTTTATCATCGCCTTTTTCTTGGTCACTTTTCATTAAACAAGAATTCGCGATTATTTGACGTTACTTGTCAACAAAGACAAATCAACAAATTCGATTTTTTTTTTACCCTATCATAGATAAATTGGATGAAATTAGATTTTAAAAATAACAATAATTATTAATTTGGACTTTTAATGGTGTTTGTAGAAAAAATAATGTATGATATACGTGCTAAAAGTGATTTAATTTTGTTCGAATGCATGAAAAAGTCGGCCTTATGCGTCGTGTTCCAAACTTTCCTTCTCACAAAATAAAATGTTACTTTTAGCACTTTTATATGAATAACCATTCTACATTCCCGCTATGTTTTGTATTAAAGGGTTCAAAGGAATCGACTGGTACCGAAGACGAAGAATCTAGTACTGATGAGGAACCAGAAACAATGGAGGTGAGGCTCCACATGTAAAAAATATTGAAGGAAGTGGAAGTGACGTCAAACCGGCCGATGGTACCGAAACGGAAGCTGGTGCCGAGATATCTGCTCTAGTCAACTATGTACAACCGGTTCATTTTTCCAGTTTTGAGAATGCCAAGAGTAAGTTGTCATTATTTAGGTTACTCGTTAAAAAATTATGAATTTTCCAAGTTGTTTTCAACGACTCAGAACCATTATTACGTGGGAATTTCTAAAAAATATGTAAAAATATGTCTTTGTTTGGTAAAAGTATTTGTTTTTTATTTTAGAGAAAAACCGTTCGTATGAAATGTCTTCCTTTGACGAAAGGCAAGCCACAGCTCTCTTAAAAGAATACCCAATCCAGTTTGTTAATTACAACAAGCATCAGCTCAGCAGAGTGTATCCTGCTGGTACAAGGTTAGTATAATGTTTGTATCTACGGAGCTGTAGAGAGGGCCTGTGTCTAATAATACGTAAAGAAAATAAAAGTTTTTGAATTAAAAATATACGGTTTGTAAAAGTTAGATTTCGTCGTTAGCAATATATTCCATCTAAAATTATAATATGCGCATTTTTGTGTCGAGATGCTCGGTATCTTACAAATTTTGCATGGGATGTATAGTTAGCCTTATTCACCTGATTAGAATTTAAAGTTCTTAACTTTTGGGCAGCTTTTGCTATCCTCGACTACTGACATTCTGGGTATTTTTTTGTTACTATAGCAATTATTGTCTCTTTGATTAGGGGCTTCTTTTTATTGGTTTTTCGTACAATTTTAGTTAGTTTGCCCACGGGTTTTTTGCCTGAAACGGTTCAGTGATATCTTTTGCTGTTGTAGGTATTTAGACCACCTTTGTTCATGTGCCATTCATCAATTTAGTAGGGGAATTTAAATCATAATATTTTTGAAAAATCGGATAATCACCTTTATATTTAATCCTATTTTTTGTAGGTTTGATTCGTCCAATTTTATGCCGCAAGTATTTTGGAATGCCGGCTGCCAATTGGTCGCCCTAAATTATCAAACACTAGACTTGGCGATGCAACTGAACCTTGGGATTTTTGAATACAATTTTCGATGTGGGTACTTGTTAAAGGTGAGTTAAAAGGTATTTCAATTAGAATATTTTTTTGTATTTCCCCATGTATATACATTAAAAAGTTTAATATTCATCAAAGCTTTGTGATACCTAGAAATTTCTTTTAAACATTTATTCCGGTAAAAAAAAACTTGAGATTTATGGATTTCGTGGTGTCTCTTTAAATTGGTATAAGACATATGTTTTAGAAAAATCACAAATTGTACGCTTAAATAATGTTATATCAGAAAATAAAAATATAATTTGTGGTGTATCTCAGGGTTCTGTTCTTGGATCTTTATTATTTTTATTATATATAGATGATTTAGCTTTACTTGATATAAAAGAAAATTTACAATGTTAGGATATACAAATTTTTTTATATGATGTAATTGAAAATGATATTTTTAAAATCAAATCATGGTGTAGCTCTAACTTGCTTTTTTTTAATATAACTAAAACTAATATCTTAACATTCAAATGTGTACTGTAATAACATATTTTTAAATTATAAAATCCTCTACACGTAGTAAATTTTTAGAAATTGATGTCGATGAAAAACTTAATTTCAAAAAACAAAGAAAAAATATGTAGTCTAATTGTTTTGAATTTTTTTGTATTTTTATCTAAACAGTAAACTTAAAAACAAAAATTTTCTATATGGTGCGGTCCCAGAAGGTGAATTTTTAAAAAAATATGGCTATTTGAAACAAAAACGCCTTTTTTTGGGAAAAAAAAAATCATAACTTTATATATATATATATATATATATATATATATATATATATATATATATATATATATATATATATATATATATATATATATATATATATATATATATATATATATTATGTCATTTTAGGGCCTAAATGTTCATTACACAACAAAAATGATTGTTTTTTGTGAGAAACCCCTTAGTTTTAAGGTAAGATTAAATTTTAATATATTATATAGGTAAAAAATTCAATCAAAAAAAAATTTTTTTTATTGCAGATTGATTTGTTGTTATTATAAATAAAAAACATATATACCTGATGAAGGCCCTTCTAGCTTATTATATGAAAATTGTTATAAGCAACTTTTTTTATATATTGCCTGACCTTATCCCCAAGAAAACCAAAAATTTTTAAAAAGCATAAACTCTATATATATATATATATATATATATATATATATATATATATATATATATATATATATATATATATATATATATATATATATATATATATATATATATATATATATATATATATATATATATATATATATATATATATATATATATATAAAACCGGGCTGTTTCTAAAAGGTGGTTTTCCCGTATTTTTTTATTTTTTAAGATGAAAAAATAAAATTTGGTGTTGATATATGACCAAAAAAATGCATTGAATGACGGCAATTATTTTACGATTTGGGTTTTTCACCGGAAATCCTCAACTTTTGAATTTTAAATGGAAAATTTATTTTTTTACCTATTTGATAGAAAATGACATTCTAAATACAATGACACCCCATATGCAATATTTGACATTTTCTTAAAAAATTTTAATTTTTTAAAATTCAACTAGAGTGCCATGACGTCGTTAAAACCACGAATTTTGAGTCAAAGGGCGTAAAAATATATTTTAGTTATCTGACATGTTTTATGTCTTTTCCAGAAAGGTTAATAGATTCCAAAATGTTATTTCTAAACATAACTCAATTTTTTCAAATAGAACGATGGTGGCTCGTTGGCATATTTAAAAAGAGCATTTCTTTGTGAATAATTTTTACCCCATACTTAATATTTAAGTTAAATCAACACTAAAAAACAAAAAATAGGCATAGTAGTTCTTGCTTATAAAATTATTAAAACATCCGAGCCGTGGCATTCCATTAAAAGGGTCATATGCATTTCGGCAATTTTGTCAGGTAAGCTTGGAAATAAACAAAAACTTTGATGTTAAACATAGTTTAATAATTAATGAAAGTTAGTTATTTAAAGTTATTGCTGTGTTTATTAATAAGGCACTTTGATTTAAATACCTTTAAATATAATAATTAATAATAATATAATTATTACTATTCTTATAAGCAACAACTAATATTCCTATTTTTAAGCTTTTTTAGTGTTGATTTAACTCCAAATTATCAAGTATGGGGTATCAAATTATTCACAAAAAATGCTCTTTTTGAATATGCCAACGAGCCACCATCGTTATTTGAAAAAAGAGTTATGTCGAGAAATAAAATTTTGAAATCTTTGTCCTTTCTGGAAAAGACATTAAATACGATAGATAATTAACACTATTTTTCACAGATTCAACATTGGTTTTTTTATCGACGTCATGGCACTAGATTGAATTTTAAAAAATTAAATATTTTTTAAGAAGAATGTCAAAAGTTGACATATGAGGTGTCATTGTATTTAGAATGTCATTTTCTATCGAATAGGTAAAAAAAATACAGGGTGTTCCATTTAAAATTCAAAAGTTGAGGTCATTTCCGGTAAACGAAATCGTCGAAACAATTGAACACATCATTCAATGCATTTTTAGGTCATATATCAACACGCCAAATTTCATTTTCTTACTTAAAAAATAAAAAAGTTCTGGGGAATCACCTTTGAGAAATACCCGGTATTATACAGTGTGTCCCAAATTGGTGGGGAATGTATGGGGATCTTGGAAACCACGATAGATAGAAAATCGGTTAAATGGAGAAAGTTTTTGGACAATTATGTTAATACCTAATCCCGTTTACTACATGGTTTTTTATCTATTCAGGTTTTTGAGAAATTTTGAAAAATCCTGAAACATGCATTTTCGAAAATCGGCCATATTTTTTTTATAAGTGAAAATTTTCAAATCTGTAAAAACTTCTTCAAAGCAATTTTTTTGTAGAATATGACCGAGTGGTCAATTTTTTATTTTCTACGTTTCGGGTTTTTAGAATCATCATCAACTTTATCTTATCATATGGACGCCATATTGGATTTTTACGCAGCCAAATAGTGCTTTATTCGATTTCAACAATGTATAAATGTTATAATTTAGGTTTATAACCCCATTTATTTCAAAAAAAAAATATTTTCTCAGTTGGCCTTGTTTCCGGCGAACGTCATTTTTTTTTGTAAACAATAAAATATTAGTAATTGGCAAAATAGATAAGTTGAACAGATATTTTTCAGAAATGGGTTCGCGAACATAGCTATAACGTTAATATCGTGTTACAACAAAATGTAATGGCGCCTATATGAAAAAGAAAAGGGTTGATGAATCATCATCAATTTTACTTTTTCATATGGGCGCCATATTGGATTTTTTCGCAGCAAATAGTGCTTTTTATTCTTATTTCAACAATGTATAACATGTTATAGTTTAGGAGTTTATAACCTCACCCGCTTCAAAAAACAAATATTTTCTCAGTTGGCCTTGATTCCGGCGAACGTTATTTTTTTTATAACAAAAAAAAATATTAGTAATTGGAAAATAGATAACTGAACGATATTTTACGAAATGGGTTTGCGAACATAGCTATAACGTTAATACCGTGTTACAACAAAACTACACGTAACAAGTTAATTGAAACAAGTGAAAACAAAAACAATGAAAAGTGGCTAAACTAATATTCCCACTAAAATGAAGATTAAAATAACGACTTAAAATTCAAAATTTGTCCATATTTCTCAACATATTAACGATATTTTTTTAAATAGTCCTAACTACCCTATGAATCTTGATTTAGGTATGTGAATTCTCTATCAACATCCCTGGCTGAAGATGTTGGATTTTTTTTAAAAATTTTTGGGTTTAAATCTGCAGCATCTCTTTTCGATTTTCTTCAACGTACTTCTTAGGTCGTGGTTTTTTAAAACTTTAATTTAAGCAAATTTGTAACCAGTTTTCGAAAGTATGTTAGTTTAGGATGTTGCCTTTCGGGAAAATTGTCGAAATACGTTTGCATTTTATAAAGTTGAAAAAATTTTATTAACGTAACCGAGCTAACTTGATAATGACGCTAGATGACATTCGCTGGAATCAAGGCCAACTGAGAAAATATTTGTTTTTTGAAGCAAATGAGGTTATAAACTCCTAAACTATAACATGTTATACATTGTTGAAATAAGAATAAAAAGCACTATTTGCTGCGAAAAAATCCAATATGGCGCCCATATGAAAAAGTAAAATTGATGATGATTCATCAACTTTACTTTTTCATATAGGCGCCATTACATTTTGTTGTAACACGATATTAACGTTATAGCTATGCTCGCGAACCCATTTCTGTAAAATATCTGTTTAGCTTATCTATTTTGCCAATTACTAATATTTTATTGTTTACAAAAAAAAATGACGTTTGCCGGAATCAAGGCAAACTGAGAAAATATTTGTTTTTTGAAATAAATGGGGTTATAAACTCTTAAATTATAACATTTATACATTGTTGAAATCAGAATAAAAAGCACTATTTGGCTGCGTAAAAATCCAATATGGCGTCCATATGATAAAATAAAGTTGATGATGATTCTAAAAACCCGAAACGTAGAAAATAAAAATTGACCACTCGGTCATATTCTACAAAAAAAGTTGCTTTGAAGAAGTTTTTACAGATTTGAAAAATTTTCACTTATAAAAAAAATATGGCCGATTTTCGAAAATGGATGTTTCAGGTTTTTTCAAAATTTCTCAAAAACCTGAATAGACAAAACCATGTAGTAAACGGGATTAGCTTACTAACATAATTGTCCAAAACTTTCCCCATTTAACCGATTTTCTATCTATCGTGGTTTCCAAGATCCCCATACATTCCCCACCAATTTGGGATATATATATATATATATATATATATATATATATATATATATATATATATATATATATATATATATATATATATATATATATATATATATATATATATATATATATAAAACAGGGGAAAAAGTATGATGCTCATCATTTTAATGGGCAAAAGGAGCTCAAAAAATCGAAAAATTTATATGACATATATGTCAAAATTTTTACAGTTTTTTTTTTAAAAGATGTTAAATCATCACTTTGAAAGCAGTTTTTCGTAAACCGTAACAACTGGAAATTTTTTTCTTAATCGCTTATCAGTAGATTCATTTGAAAAAAAATAAACAATTTTAAATGTTTTATTACAAAAAAAAAAAAAAATGATTTTTTTAAAAATTGTTCTCCCAGTTAAAAAATTTAAAAAAAAATTTGGGAACAGAGCGATCCTTTTTTCGAAGTATCAAACAAAAAAGCTTCCCGATCCGGTCCGATATTTTTGTTTGTTTTTGAATCGGGAAAAATATGCCGGTATGTTTTTAAAATTGCCCAAAAGTATTCAAGTGTACCCACAAAAAAACTGATAAAAAAAGGAATGGGCGACCGAAAATCTTATTCTTTAAAAAAAAAAAAGTGTTGTTTTAAACAAAATTAGTTGTGTTCTTAAAATGGATATTAAGCTTTTTTTTATGGTGAGTAAAATTTTTTTTTTTAATTAAAAAAAAAAACCAAAAAATTATTGATTTTTTTTTTTTTTAAAAATTTTTAATATTAAAATAAGGTGCGGGAAGTAATTTTTATTATTTGTATGTAAATGAATGAACACCCCCTTTAAAAAAAAAATTTAAAACTTTAAAAAAAACTCACAACCACGTTCGAAGTGGAGACCCGCCGCTTCGACGAAACAACGCGGTGTTGCCATTTTTTTTTAAAATTAAAAAAGGGGATATTTCGAAAACAATTAACTTTTGACTGAAATGTTTTTTTGGGTTTTTCGACTTATTATGAGCTCCTCATCGCCCATTAAAATCATGAGCACTATTTTTTACCCCCTTTTTTTATATTATATATATATATATATATATATATATATATATATATATATATATATATATATATATATATATATATATATAAAATTTTTAATATAATATAATATAATAATTATTTTAGCCTGAGTTCATGCGGCGAACAGATCGAAGATTCTATCCATTCGCCGAATCAACAGTGGACGGTATTATTGCAGGAACTGTTAAAATTCAAGTAATATCTGCTCAGTTTCTAACAGATAAAAGAGTAGGAACTTATATTGAAGCCGAAATGTATGGCTTGCCTGCTGATACAGTAAGAAAAAGATTTAGAACAAAGGTTAGTGGTTAATTTAAATGAGTTTTAAGTATTAAAAATATTAATGATTTGTGTTTAGGTAATACCGAATAACGGCATCAACCCAGTCTACGAAGAGGAGCCCTTCGTGTTTAAGAAAGTGGTGCTACCCGATTTAGCGTCAATAAGAATCGTGGCATATGAAGAAGGTGGTAAATTCATAGGACATCGTATTCTTCCTGTTACAGGATTGTGTCCTGGGTACAGACACGTCAATTTAAGGACTGAAATGGGTAATAAATTATTTAGAGTAACAGCAAAGTATAAGTAATAACAAGTAATATAACTCCCGTCAAATTTCGCTGTTTTAACGCTATCAGCCCAGGGACCTTAAAGCGAGAATTTCTAGCCTCGACCATAGGCGTACGCTAAATTTGATACTTGAAAGTTTGAATAATTATAAAATAGTTGGAAAAATTATTTTAATGAAGTGAAAAAAATTTTGGGGTTTTTTAAATTTCCTGTGTTTTTGCCGATTTCATCTTTTACTTTTAATTTAGAAAAAAAAAAAAAAAGGGGAAAAACACAATGTACGAGTATGCCTAATACTTATTGGGAAATTTTTTTAAAAAAAAAAACAAATATTAAAGCTTGTTATTAGTTTTTAAACATTCAATCGATTAGCTATCAGTTTTGTTTATATTAATAATAAAAAGTGATGATGACCTTTAATAATATATATTCATAATTATACATTATTATCTTCTTGATACAGACCTGATCAGTCGAAAAAGCAATAAAAGGCAGCCAATCAAAATATTCATATCCCTGTAGGCGGAGCCTTCTTTTTTTACTCGCACTATCCCGAGTATGTGAATAGACGATAAACACCTATCGCTTCGACTTTCTTATTTATTGTTTTTTATCTACGGCTTAGACGGCTTCTACTGCACTGACGATTTGAGCGTACATTTCAGCGTACCGATCGACTCGAGGTCACTGAGAGAATCAGGTAGCAACCGGGAGAGTTAAATTACTTGTTATTACTTATACTTTGGTAATAGCATCTTACATAATTAGAGACAGATTTTTTATATCTTAAAAAAAGATGTAAGGACTTACCCTGTATAGAATTATTTCTTTTTTTAGGCCAACCATTGCCATTAGCTACAGTTTTTCTACACGTTGTCGTCAAAGACTATGTGCCCGATGGATTATCGGACTTTGCCGAAGCCCTAGCCAATCCGATTAAGTACCAGAGTGACCTTGACAAGCGTGCGCAGCAACTGGCCGTCTTGACCGAGGGTTTGGAGCCGACAGAGGGAACAGAGGAGCAGAAGAAAAACAGCCTTGGACGGGTGAGTAGCGAAATATACTCCAGTCGTTGGAGGCAAAAATAGCCCCCTACCTCTGACCGAGCCCAAAGTTGATGAAATTTGGTACATATGTAGTATTTGGTACCCGGAAACTGAAAATACCAAAATTCTTGCTCAGGGTGTCGGGAAAAAAATGTAATGTAATATCCTTTTAAAGCAGAAATAACGGAAAAAGTCTTTAACCTCTTGCAGTGGACTTTACAAAATGATAGAAGAAACAGCATGATGAATCCCCAAATTGTGACCAGACTCGCAGCTAGGGAGGGGGCAGAGGCGCGCCAATACGTACGGCGTTGCTTGTATTTTATAAATTTTTAAGATCTTGAGTTGGAGTTCTGTACTTTTATTTTTTTTGTAGCTGATCTCGATTTTCGAGTTCATACGGGCCTAAGAAGTTGATGGTCAATTGTTATTAACAATTTTAGGTTGCAAAAAGGTCCGTTTAAACTCAAAGCTCCCCAATATCAATTAGCAAAAGTTCAGGGTAAGTATTAATCGCAAACGACATAGCTGCAAAATGTAAATGAAATCTGGTAATGGGGGAGAAGATATGGGAACTAGTAGGCAAAATAAGATGAATTATTTTAATTACACCAAGATTTATTGATCATTGTTATTCATGGCAAGAAATTTAAAAGTATTAATTAATTTGTCATCTTCGCAAAAAATCCAAAAATATATCCCGGAACTATCATCGAAAGAAATACTTTTTCAGTACCAGCAGTGTCCCACACTCTCACACAACTTTTGCACTAACAAGCTAGCAATATTTTTCACAAATCACTGTAAAGTATTGGCAGCAAACTGACAAGTAAACACTGTAAGAACTAACTTTTACACTAGCTAGCCTGTGAACACCCCAAGCAAGCCGACCGAAATTTTTCTGTCCACTATTGGCAGATATATACGAGACATAGGAACTTTTTCCCTAATTTACCCAATATTACAGGTCGAAATAACCGTTTCAGGAGTATTCTTCCCCCAAGTACATGCATTTTAAAGCTGGGGCCTTGCTTTTTCAAAAAATTATAAGGGGAAACTTTTGAGACCACTCTGGCCGATGCGATATCCCGTGACATTTTTCGAGATGATACGACTTCTTATAGATCTAACCCTCCCTTTTAAAATGATACTCTCAACATGTTGCTTATAATGCGTACAATGATCAAAATCTGAGGGTTTAAATTTAAAAAGATGGGGACGGTCAAAAAGTTCACAAGTTGCATGCTCATAACACAAAAAAGAAGTAAATCCTGTCCAGCCAAATGGTAGGAATAATAAACACATGACTCGAGAAATATATCTGACCTTCAAGTTGCTATATTTTTCAAGCTACAAGCATATAAGATTAAAATAAAGGTTGATTGACCATGTCTTACTGTTGCAATAAAATTATTTATTTATGTGAACGAATTTGCTAGTATAACTGCGCAAGAAATGAAAGGTTCAGACTTGTTCTTTCGTTTGGTATATTACTCTTCACGAGACTCTACCGCGTTATAGCAAAAATTAAATTTCATTTCTCGAGTCTTTATTTTTCAAAGTTAGAACAAAAATATCTTGATGTGTGAAATTTATTTCTAAAAAAATTTTTTTTTGTTCTTTCGAATGGCAGCGTTGTTTTTAAGAAAAAACTATCCCTTATGAATAAAAATGTTTAAAAGTTCAGGGGGTAGTTTTACCCTCTTTCCGACACTTCTCAGCAAGGATTCATTGATTTTTCGCCTCAAAATTAACTAGTATGCCAAATTTCATCAACTTTGGGGGCGGTTAAAGGAAAAAAACCTCTAACGACTGGACTAATCGTTGTCAGTTTAAAAAAACTAAAAAGGGATTTTTGTCGCTTAGAATATGAAAGAACAAGTTAACGGAAGTCCCGCCCAACGACCTTCGATTCCAACAGGAGGTTCTGCGTCGGTAGATATGGTTACTAATGACGACACCACGACGAATATAACAACGTCGCTCCATCACGTGGGTCCAAACGTAGCTATAGAAACGAACTCTGTAAATAAATCGGTCGAAGTAAAATTAGAGGAGAAAATTGAGGAGATCGTTGCGGAATCTTTGGAGAAGATTTTGGAGAATAAGTTAGTAAAAGGTATGTTAAATTTAACATTTGTTGTTGCATTTTTTTACTGCATGTGACAATCATAGTTAAAAGTAAATATGTATCTTATAGAAAAGAAATTGGAGCTCGATAAAAAGTTGGAGGCTCTAAGAAAGAAGCACGAAAAAAAGAAGCTGACTCTGCAATCTCAGAAAAGCGGGGATTTTTCTGAGAAAAGATCAAAACTAATTAATATGAAGTTAGTGAAAAGACTGTCTAGTAAAAATATGTAAGTGTCCTTTTAGATTAAAGCCAATTCATTTTCTACAGATTTAGATTTAGAATTAAAAGTTTAAGTTTCTTTATTTTTAAGAGTGATTTAAGGTAGTTGTATGGTGACAGTCGTATTGAAAAGTTTACCGCAGACATGGTCTTTTAGCATTTATTGAGGTGAAGATCGCAAAAACTTTCTGATCTATATTTTTTTTTTCAAAGCTGACAGATTTTTGGCACAAAACGTATTCAGTGTCATTCAGGAATATGGGTGAATTTTTTCAGAATTTCTGGATAAGTCCGAAAATTTTTCTATTCAGCCATTTTTTCAGAGGTCCGAAAATAAACTTATGTAAACAAAAAATTTAAAAAGATTATCTGTACCCTGGAATTCTGAACAATTTTTATTGAATCAAATTTTTCCTGCACGTTTTATAAGTCCGTCCCACTGCGTCGTTACTCGTAAGCCCACAAATTTTTGGTCTGAATGTACTATTTTCAGCCAATCCAGTACGACTAACAGCTTGTTGACGCATGCGCGCTGTATACTTTATTTGCGTGTTAAATACATGCGTTGTTGCCAGATTGTTTTTAGTGTATTTCTTTACGTGTTCAGTGAGGTCAATTTGTCATTATTTATTAATTAATATTTTGAAAATGTATTGTAACAATCAATTTAAAACTAATTTTTAATAAAAATCCTTAGTTGTTATTTAATATTAGTTTAGTTTTTTATAAACAAAACCCCAAAAACACTATTTTTGCAAGTAAATATCTCCGAACTGTTTTTATGAATTTAATTCTGCACCATTCCATGCAGAATTGTTTAAATAATAACACGGCCCCCAAAAATGTGTGGGCTGGGTGTATTTTTTTTCGCTGAACACGAATCTGTCAAAATTCAAAATTGGGGGTCAAACAGCAGAAAATCAAAAAAAAAAAAAAAAAAAACCGACAAGGTACAGGGTTTTTCCCGTATAATTGCGCACCCCTTTTTAAATTTTATTTTTATAGATAGAAAAAAATAGTTTATAGAAAGTTGCAGGATTTTTCGTGAAGATTTTCATGGTGTAAGATAGAAAAACAAATGATGATCGGAAAATTAACAAATCACTATCAACTTCGTTATTTTAAATGGAACACCCTGTATATGATTGAAAATTCAAATTCTGCTAATCTTCCTTTTTAAATAATATAACTTATTTTCCGAAAATTTAAAAGTTATTTAATTTAAAATCTTTTCTTATAAGCCATAGTTAGCATGGATACAACCCAAAGTTTGGCAAGGTTAAGTCGCGTTAGCCATGGTTTCTTAAAACCAAACAAAATATAAATATTTGACAGAAGTCAATTTTGGGTTGTATTCCATGGTAATAGGCTTATAAGAACAGATTTTTAAATTTAAATAACTTGCAACTCGTTTACCGAACATAGATAAGTTATATATAATTGTCCCAAATTTGGGGAATGTATGGGGATCTCGAAACCCAAATAGATAGAAAATCGGTTAAATAGGGAAAGTTTTTGGACAATTATTTTTAGCAAGCTAATCCCGTTTACTAATGGCTTAACTATTCAGGTTTTTGATAAATTTTGAAAAAACCTGAAACATGCTTTTTCGAAAATCGGCCATATTTTTTTTAAGGAAAATTTTTCAAATCTGTAAAACTTCAAAGCAACTTTTTATGTAGAATATGACCGGGTATCAAGTTTTATTTTCTACGTTTCGGGTTTTTAGAATCATCATCAACTTTATTTTTTCATAATGGACGCCTATTGGATTTTTACGCAGCCAAATAGTGCTTTTTATTCTGATTTCAACAATGTATAACATGTTATAATTTAAGTTTATAACCTCATTTATTTCAAAAAAAATATTTTCTCAGTTGGCCTTGTTTCCCGGCGAATGTCATCTAGCTCATTATCAAGTTAGCTCGGGTAAGTTTTAAATTTTTTTAACTTTGTAAAATGGTTAATTATTTAAAGAAAAACTTGATATTTTGCAACGATATTTCCAAAGCAATAGAAATGTTAATATAGCTACGCAAACGTATTTCGACAATTTTCCTGGAAGGCAGCATCCTAAACTAACATACTTTCAAAAACTGGTTACAAATTTGCTTAAATTCGGAAGTTTTAAAAAACCACGACCTAAGAAGTACGTTGAAGAAAATCGACAACGAGATGCTTCAGTTAACCAACATTTTAAAGAAAACCAACATCTTCAGCCAGGGATGGTGATAGAGAATTCCACATAACCTAAGTCAACCATTCATAGGGTAGTTAGGACTTATTTAAAAAATATCGTTAATATGTTGAGAAATAGGGACAATTTTTTTTGAATTTTAGGTTGTTATTTTACATCTTCATTTTAGTAAATTATTAGTTTAGTCACTTTTCATTGTTTTTGTTTTCACGGTTTCAATTAACTTGTTACGTGTAGTTTTGTTGTAACACGGTATTAACGTTATAGCTATGTTCGCGAACCCATTTCTGTAAAATATCTGTTCAGCTTATCTATTTTGCCAATTACTAATTTTTTCATTGTTTAAAAAAAAAAATGACTTTCGCCAGAATCAAGGCCAACTGAGAAAATATTTGTTTTGAAATAAATGAGGTTATTAACTTTAAAATTATAACATGTTATACATTGTTGAAATCAGAATAAAAAACACTATTTGGTTCGTTAAAATTCAAAATGCGTCCATATGAAAAAAAAGTTGTTTGAGGTTTCGATTTAAAAACCCAAACGTAGAAAATTTTAAAAAATTTTTTTGGGGGCATATTCTAAAAAAAAATTTTTTAAAAAATTTTTTTCAGATTTAAAAATTTTCACTTATAAAAAAAATATAGCCATTTTCAAAATGCATGTTTCAGGTTTTTCAATATTTCTCAAAAACCTGAATAGATAAAACCATGTGGTCAATGGGATTAGCTTACTAACATTATTGTCCAAAACTTTCCCCATTTAACCGATTTTCTATCTATCTTGGTTTCCAAGATCCCCATACATTCCCCACCAATTTGGGACACACTGTATATATTTGAAAAGAGGAAGATTAGCAGAATTTGAATTTTCAATCATATACAGGGTGTTCCATTTAAAATAACGAAGTTGATAGTGATTTGTTAATTTTCCGATCATCATTTGTTTTTCTGTCTTACACCATGAAAATCTTCATGAAAAATCCTGCAACTTTCATATAAACTATTTTTTTCTATCTATAAAAATAAAGATTTTAAAGGGGTGCGCAATTATACGGGAAAACCCTGTACATTTACCGGCTAAAACCTGCTATCACAGAATGTTTGGACTACGACTATATCAACTATAAGAGATACAAAAAAATTCATAAAAGAAAAAAGAGAGCTTTTTAAATTGTCTATATAAAAAGTTATATAAACATTTTTGATAAGATAAACAATAAAGGAGATATAAACGAAAATGTAATTTTGACAAAAAAATTTAGTCCAAAATAGGAAATTATTAATGTGATTTTTGTTTTTTTTTATATAATAAATCGTTTATTTTATTCATTTGAATCCCAAATCACCTAAAATTTGCAGAAAAAATCCAAACATTAAAAAAAATACAATTTTTTTCTAGAGGAATTACGCCTTTCCTCCATTTTTTACCGTTTGCCCCCAATTTTGACTTCAGATTTGTGTTCAGCGGAAAAAAATACACCAGAAAATTCTAGTCCGACACCCAGCACACATCACTTTTTGTGGGCCTGTGTAATATACCCATCAAAAAAATTCTAAGAAAGTGCCTTTGGTGATACAACTACCTTAAAACCCAAAATATCACTCTTTTAACATATTAACTCCTTACATAAGTTTTGAGAAAAAAATTAAAACTACTTGTGTCTATCCAAAATAAACTTTTATTTTTTCAAACTTGTTATATTCTTAAATCAATCATTGCTATACAAAAATAATTTAATTTATTGCCGCTAAGGGTCCGTTTCTTTTTATGACCCAATATTCCCCTTTTGGGCTCAAAAGGTTTTGTACAGTGCCTTTTTCGTTGCCTTACAGGGTACAGCGAAAACTAAAAGAGATAGAACAAATCTGATTGTGCAATCTCGATTTCGATTTTTGAAACAAATTCAATGGTGATACTAAATCATGGATAACTTGATTCGTTTTGGAGATACAGAGTGTTTTTCAAATTTTGTCAATTTGGCCAGGCATTGTAACTCGCTTGGTATTAGAGATAGAAAAAAACTGTAAATAGAAAAGTTTTAGGGATTTTTGCGTAAATTCAGTAGCCCCTATATTTTTTTATTGATTTTATTTTTAAGTTATAAACAAGTTGGGTTTTTTAAATGGAACACCCTGTATATTTTTTAAAAAATGGATAAAGCTTACAAGGACCAAATTAATGATATATAGTTTAATGGGTCTGTCTGTAATAGATCTTGCGTAAATTGGCAAAAACCTATAAAATTAAAAGATGTAACACAAAAGGTTTTTTTTTTTTTAATGGGACACCCTGTTTATTTTTTAATAACTAATAAAACAGACAAAGATCGATTAAATAATATATGGTTTAATGGGTCTGTGTGTAATAGATCTGGCCCAAATTGACAAAAACCATAAAAAATTAAAATAAAACCAAAATGAAAACTATGTAATTTTAATATCTCAAAATCATAATTTAATTTTCTATACATTTTTCAAAAAAATTTTTTTTTAGGACACTTTCTTAAAGCATTATATATATGCAAGTTGACACCTTTTGTAAACTGTTTAAAAATGTTCATGTGTAATTCATTTTTCTATAAACATATTAAAAAATGGTAATTGTGGGTTTTAAAAATTTTTTTTACTTTTTTTTTCTTTTAACACCAAAAATAGGCATTCCCAAATTTGTCTGGATGATTTGCAGTAGTTTCCGACAAAAAAACCCTATTGTATTTATTTCTTCCAGCTCTCTGTTTTCTTTTATTATAGGTCTTTGAACGTGGTTTTTGAAAAGATCCAAAGGAAATTAAATTACTTACAATCTGGCAAACATTTTCTGTCCTGGTTGCCTTCGTTCTGGATATCTATTAAAAAATACAGATTTAATGCATTAATACTATTTTTTCCACTTTCAATGTAACATTCCAACATATTAAATTTTTTCGTAATTTTGAAACTCCATTTTATAAAATAATATCACTGCTTCCAAATAAGTCATACTAGTACGTCAGTTTCATTTGTTTCATACGGGGTTTTATACTCAAAGCCTACTTTAGAAAATGTTTCCTTTTTCAATCATGATAAACAGCAATATCAAAACTTTTTTATATAAAGTTTAGGCATAGGTTTAATAGTATGAATTATTAAATATATATTTTAGTCTTGGATTTTTTATTCGTAATTTAAATTTTAGTTATATAGAAGTTAGAAAATTGGTTAAATAATAAAATAAGTGTTAGCAAGGATCGGATATATGATTTTTCTTACGTTTTTGGCAGTTTGCCCAAGATCTATTGAACACAGACCCATTAAACCATATATCATTTGGTTGATATTGTCAGTTGAATTACTTATTAAAGAAATACACAGGTGTCCCATTAAAAAACAACAACTTTGTCTCAAATATTTTAATTTTTATAGGTTTTTGCCAATTTGCGCAACATCTGTTACAGACAGACCCATCAAACTATATATCATCGAATTGGTCTTTGTAAGCTCTATCCATTTTTAAAAAATATACAGGGTGTTCCATTTGAAAAAACCCAACTTTGTGTTATAACTTAAAAATAAAAGTCAATAAAAAATTTATAGGCACCCACTAGTTCTACGCAAAAATCCCTAAAACTTTTCTATTTATTTTTTTTCTATCTCTAATACCAAGTGAGTTACAAGTGCCTGGCCAAATTGACAAAATTTGAAAAACACTCTGTATCTCCAAAACGAATCAAGTTATCCATGATTTAGTTTCACCATTGAATTTGTTTCAAAAATCGAAATCGAGATTGCGCAATCAGATTTTTCCTATCTCTTTCAGTTTTCGCTATACCCTGTAAGGTCAACGAAAAGGCGCCACCCTGTACATCATGTATATTTATTTCTCTTACTTTTTCTTATTCGTTTCGTACTTCCCAGCCGTTATCGTAGACTTTCTGGGCCAATCGAGCCCAAAAAGTTTTAATTGGCCTGTATTCGGGGATATTAGGGGGGTTATCAATCCTGGGCACATACGGAATATTTCTTGCTTCCAGCCAGTCAAGTGTAGCTTTGGCATAATGTGCTGATGCCTGATCTGGCCAAAACATATAACTTCCATTACCGTGATGTACGTTGATAAAATTAAGCAATTTATTAAATAATCTCTGATGTATAATTCGGCATTCACTGCCTCTCCTTTTACATGACCAACAAAAGGCCTGGATACACCTCTTTCTGATATGGCATACCATACCAATACTTTATTTGAAAACTTAGCTTTGGCTTTATATCTAACTTCATTTGGGGTCTCTTCAATATTGTCGGTGTAAAATCCAGAATTTTCTGGTAGTTCTGCATGGCTAAGGGTAAAATATTTGTCATCATTCATGACAATCGATCTGTTAATCGCGAAGTGAACTCGCTTTAAACTGCGACAGCAGCTGGTTATTCTTGCTAGCTGAACATCAGTATATTTGGGTGCCTTTTTTCTTTTTCGGTATTTTAAACCGCTTCTGGCAATATACCGGGAAACAATTGCGTTAGAAATTCGGAAGCGAGGACCAACCTTTCTGGTAGACTGTGCAACGACATTTTTCACTCTTCGAAAGTGGTCGACCACTTTTCGGGAGATTCATACATGGGATTTCTTCTTCACATTTTCGAACTGTTCGATATACCGGGTGTTGCTCCGTCGAGCAGGACATAGGGAATCCCATGTAAATTTTGAAGTGGTCCAATATTGGCTCCCCTAATTATTTTAGAAGAAAATATTATTAGGATTGAGGATTAGAGAGCACGAAAAGTTGTACCCAGTGACAAATTTCAGCTCTTTCAGTCCGCCACTGAGAGATAAATGCTAAAATAAGTTACGGATCTTCTATCTTCTTACGCCCCTGTATTATTAGAAGTTTATAATAAAATACCAGAAAAATTATTTAACTCCTTACTCGTAAGTTGTCAGATCAATGTCCATTATTTTTAAATAATGAACTAACGCACTACCAAATCAAGAAAAAATCACTATTATAAAATGGTTTTATCAGGGAAATAGTTATCGAAGAGTAGCGGACATGTTTGCAGCCTATTTTCCCAATAGGCCAATACCAAGTAAATCGACAATAGAGCGGACGATAAAAAAAATTGAAACTACAGGCACAGTAATCAATAATTGCAAATGTGAAGAAAATCGACGTAAAATCAGAGATAAATTGTACAAAACGAGAGGGATTTAGACGTGATACTTTGTGTAGAGGAGGCCGAAGGAAACATTAGCACGAGACAACTGGAGGACATTACTGGACAAGACCACACCACAATATCTCGAATTTTAAAAAGATGTAAATACCACGCTTACAAGTACGAAAGAGACAGAGACGAAATACGACGACAGGAATTTTGCTTTGAGATGATGGAGAGGACAAACACTGACAGAGGTTTTTTACAAAATATTTGCTTTACTGACGAATGCACTTTTACATTGAACAACGAAACCAACATTCAAAATTGCCGGTACTGGAGTAACGAAAACCAAAATCGATTTGTTGAGACAAGGACTCAATAACCACAAAAAAATAATGTTTTGGCCGGAATTTTCGGCCACCATATCCTTGGACCATTTTTCCTTGACCAAAATTTGAATGCGAAGTACTTTCTGGAACTTTTAGAGGAACAAATTTTGCCTGCTTTGAACAACCTTGCTCGTGAAAATCAAGAGATTTGGTATCAAATGGATGGCTGCCCAGCACACAGTACCAAAGCTGTGCGCGAATACTTGAACAACGCATTTAATAACTACATCATAGGCCCGAACCACGCAATATCTTGGCCAGCCAGGTCTCCAGATCTTTCGCTAAACGATTTTTTTCAATGGGGACATTTAAAAACTAAGCTTTATAGCAATTAAAAAAAAATTAGAACCAGCTAAGGAATGCCATTTCCGCTGAATGTGCCAGAATATCGATGTACCAACTAGCCAACGTAAGAAATGAGTTTTATAATCGTTTGGGTTATTGTCTGGCAGTTAATGGAGGAATATTTGAGCATTTGATTAAATCCTGATATTTTCGTCATAAATTGATTTCTAAATGTAGACAAATTTGTTTTATTGTCTTGCGTAACTGTGAGTGCATGTGTTGGAATTAGCTGTAAACTAAAATGAAATGCGAGGATTCTTTTTAAAATTCCCGTATAAAATTGTTCAGTTTTGGCAATGGCATTATAAATTAATGATCTAAATTGTCACTGATAAATCGATATGGTGTTTTTATTATTGATTTCTAGAGTACAGGGTGCATAATGAGATACTACGTTGCAGAAGTATTTAAGCAGTTTACTCTTTACTGGTTGCTCAAATTTTCATTTTGGGTGGAACTTATTGTGCTCTTCAATAAATCCTAATAGCATTTTTTTCTAAAATAATTAGGGGAGCCAATATTTGACTACTTCAAAATTTACATGGGATTTCCTATGTCCCGCTCGGCGGAGCAACACCCGATATGGTGGATTTAGAAATATTTTCGCCTTGAAAATCCTTACTATTTCTTTTTTGGGCATTTGCCCAACTAGTTTATAAATACTTCTCCGAATATCTAGCTTGTACGCCATTGCGAAATAAATTATAACTATAACATATTTTTCAAAATGGCGAAACCATAGCAACTGTAAATTCCAAGGATCACTTGATATACGGCAACCATATTTCTGCGAAACACCTGGAATTTTTTTCTGAAAACTTCTGTCACAGGGGTTATTTCGAAAAATTGGATAAGTTTACCTAACTAACACACTCTAACTTTAAACTAACACCATTCTTCATCTAGACACCAAAAAACACAAACTAACACACTTCCCACCTTAACCTTTAGCCTGTTTACCAGCGTCAGCGGCGTCTTTTCCACCGAATCGCCCAGCGTCGAGACGCTAACGCCGGTAATGGACGACGCCGAGGGGGCATCCAGCACTTGTCCTGATCCGTCGGAAAGGGGACTTCCAAGGAGCCAATCCGAAAGACTGTTAGCTATAAATAGAGACTTTGTAACGCAGGAGAAAGAACTACGGGAACGATTTCATGAATCTATATTTAACACGGCTGAGAAGGTGATGAAACAGAGTCAGAGTAATCAGGTTAAGGCGTTGAAGGTAAGGAAATAGAGGGTGTTTAAGTTTGATATTGTTTTTAAATTTCTAGTACAATAAAGAATAACTGGAAATATATTTTTTTAATTTCCAGGAGCAATTTGAAAAGGAAACTTCGGAACTTATGCGAAAGCTTCAAGCGACCACCGAGAAGAAGTCAAACTCTTAGCCAAAAAGCACAGAAATAGAGAGCAGTTTACTAGAGTGAAAAGAGAGGCGGTTACAGCGGTAGTAGACAGGGGCGTATCGGAGAGGGAAAAGTTGGGGCAGCTGTTCGAAACGAAAAAAGAGGAGCTACAAAAGCGACATGAAGCTGTGCGAGAACAGTTCCAGGAGTATCGGGAAAAGGTAAGTTAAAAAGGGATTTTGGCGCCACGTTGTCCGATTCTAGTCTCTTGCGTTCTCTCGTTTTTCAGAGGTTTTTAATTAGATAGTAAAGTAAAGTAAAGTAAAGTAAAGTAAAGTAAAGTAAAGTAAAGTAAAGTAAAGTAAAGTAAAAAGTAAAGTAAAGTAAAGTAAAGTAAAGTAAAGTAAAGTAAAGTAAAGTAAAGTAAAGTAAAGTAAAGTAAAGTAAAGTAAAGTAAAGTAAAGTAAAGTAAAGTAAAGTAAAGTAAAGTAAAGTAAAGTAAAGTAAAGTAAAGTAAAGTAAAGAAAGTAAATTAAAGTAAAGTAAAGAAAGTAAAGCAAAGTAAAGTAAAGTAAAGTAAAGTAAAAAAGTAAAGTAAAGTAAAGTAAAGCAAAGTAAAGTAAATAAAGTAAAGTAAAGTAAAGTAAAGTAAAGTAAAGTAAAGTAAAGTAAAGTAAAGTAAAATAAAGTAAAGTAAAGTAAAGTAAAGTAATATATACTAAACTAACTAAACAATTAGAATTAAAAATAGTACAGAGTCTAGTTTTAATTCTAATTATTTTTAAATTATATTACATTTTTTGGTCATTGTGCAACAAAATCTTGGTCGGGAAAAACGAAAGGAGGTGGGACAAGAACTCTCGTCTCTCGACGAGAGACTAGAGACTTCGAAAGACTCTGGACGGCATCACTAGTGGTGATGTTATGGTTCTTACAAAGCAATTTAGTAAAAAAAAATATCCATTTATTGTTTAATGAAAGCTATAAAAAAATTCTAAAACTTTTAATTTTATTTCAGGCAAAAGCAGCCCTTCAGAAAGAATTTGAAACCCGCCTAGCTCGTGTCGATGGTGAGTCCAGCGGCGTAGTTATATAATCCGTTTTAAGAATACGATAATTGGAACGCGATATTATTTTCACCCTCCGAGAATCAGAGAGAGTTTTTCCGAGATTACCACCTATCCTGAGATAATGATTTTTTTGATAATGTCGTTGGATCTTTTTGATTTCTGAGATTTTAAGATTAGGTGATGAAACGCTTAAAACTCGATATATAATTGAACGAAGACTTGGGACGGTCTTTGTACTGGTTAAAACACGACAATCAACTACTAAAAAAAGTGGAACACACTAAAAAAGTACTTGGTATTTGGTAGATATACTTAGTTATTTGAAGTACAGAAGTACTTTTAGTACTGGGATAGATCAAGAAGCTGTAGAATATTTTGTACATAATATTTTTTGTAGATATGATTTCGGAATATTATAAATACGTACGTCATTGTCTAAGATACACCTCCCTGTGATTTTTAAGATTTTTTCATCAGTTTGCAGGTGCATGTATTGACATTGTGATTTTATGGTATTTTTTTGTATATATATTAAACGTTTAATATATATATATATATATATATATATATATATATATATATATATATATATATATATATATATATATATATATATATATATATATATATATATATATATATATATATATATATATATATATATATATATATATATATATATATATATATCAATCGAAAAAAAGCAAAAAACATATGGGTCAAAAGTTAACTGTTTTCGAAATATGGCCGGTTTTATCGAAGCGAGTTTTGCATATTTACACTTTTTTTAAGGGGATGTTTATTTATATACAAATAATAAAAATTACTTCTTGCAATTTATTTTGATATTTAATTTGAAATTAAATTTATGTAAACAACAATACATTATTGTTCGGTACATATTTGTAATTAAAAAATAATTGTACTCACCACAAGTAGGCTAAATATTCATTTTTAAAGCACAAATTATTATATTTAAAACAGCACTTTTTTATTTTGCTTAAACAATAAGATTTCTCGGTTGCACACATCTCGTTTTAAAAACTCACTACAGTTGTAAATTTATAACATATCCGCATTTTTTCCGATTAAAAAAAAAAAATGTCGCGGCCGTTGAATACGTATTTACAACTGACTACACAAGGCTTCTAGCTAGGTAGCTCTGTTGCCAATTGTTTTTAACATTTTTAACTGGGGGAAAAATTATTAATAATATTATAATATATATATATATATATATATATATATATATATATATATATATATATATATATATATATATATATATATATATATATATATATATATATATATATATAAATTGTTTTTATTCCGGGAGTATATCCGTTTGTCATTTGTATTCCTTGCGGAAGTTTGCAGACGTTTCGCCAAGATCGCATTTTCAATGCTGCCTAACTGGTGTCAGAAGATTGACTCCAGTATAATCTTCTTAATTCACATTCATCTATCCGTGAAACTCTAAGAGTAACACAGTGACATTGAAAGTGATGCTCTAATCGCTCATCGTTACATTGAAAACGTTCTCCAAGATGTGGTGATTCCATTTGCACCGTTCATTGAGATTGAGAGATTAGCATTTGGAATGACCCGCACGCAGCCCAGATCTAAATCCGATTGAGTATTTACAACAATAAAAAAACAATGTCAATACATGTATCTACGAACGAAAAAAATTTGGAAAATCGGAATACAAAGAAAAAAGTTATAAAACATCAAACTTATTAAAATTTAAGTTGGCCAAATTTTAGGCCAGGAAGTGTATATAAAATAAACTAAAGAATGTGCAAAAATTGGATATACAAGTTTTTCATGTTTATTTTGCGTATTTTGAGTTGTCTATACTGTAACTGTTTATTAATAGAAAATCATGTAATAATAAGGGGTATTAATAAACGAAAAATATTATTTCGGTTTAGGCAGTTCCTAAAAAATACTAACTAGAGGTTTTTATTGAACTAGTTTACTAACGCCATAAACAGGGTGTTCAATAAACTATACTAACACATTAACCCGTGCATTTAAAGGCATTTAATAAGCATTCTTTGGTTTCTTGGTCTACCTGTCGATTTAGAGAAGAATAAATAGAAGTTGATGTATTTTCGTCGTTTCATTGTGATAGTAGAAGTTAGTAAAACAAAGAGACATTTAAGTGATATTTTTGCTTAACAGTTATGTTAAGTATTTACCTGCTCTGCCTGTATTATAGCGATATTTATATATTTATATGCGTTTGTTTGATTGTGTGCTATGGAGTCTGTTTGGTTTTTATTTCTCGTGTTTACTTGTAATTTTTTGGTTTAAATGGGCATAAAAAATTTAAAGAAGTGTAAATAATATTTTAAAAGCATTAAAAATTGTTATTTTATTATTATTAGGCCTTTAAATGTTCCAATTCTTTAACCTTTATTCAGAGGTTTTTTTTTGTTAATTTTTTAATGTTTTTTATTATTATAACATTTCTGGAATATGTAAATGTTTATGTGAGTTTGACACTTTAAAAAAACCAAATAGAAAAATTTATACAAGACAAAGATATTTAATATCACTCAAGAATTTTTAATTAAAAATTAGTAATCGCTATTTCAGGGCTCACAGATCTACAGAATAGCTTTATTTTAAGCGGTTTTACTTTTTTGAAGCTCCTTCTGAGTTTTATTTAATATAAAAATGTTCTTTTTATTTTTGAATACCTATTTAAACCTATAGAAAATTTACAGGAAACCATTTTTACTGAAGAATAAGTTAACTATGCCAAATTAATGAAATATAACGCTTAGTATTAGTATTTGCTGCTATACAAAATAAGTTAAGATGCCTTAAAACTTTTTAAATTTACTTTCTTAACAATCATTTAAAAAACAAACAAGGGTATAACCAAGGAAGTTTAAAGGTGTATGGAAGCCCAATACTATAGAACAAAATTGTCCAGGCGTGCAGGGCAGCGGGAATAGGGGGATTGGCCCCGCGGAGTTTGCGCAATAAATCGTAGGTCAGAGCCGGACTTCCATAATTCTTTGTTACTATCTATAAAGTTGACATCGTCAAATGTCAAATTCAAGCATTCACTGTTTTTTTTTTATTTTTTGCACAAAATTGTTGGTTATTAAACGATACTACCATAGAATATTTAAAATTATTGTGTAATTTTGGGATTTTATATCATCTGATATAATATGGAAAGAAGCGTTCTATTTAAGTGGTCGATATTTTTGTGAGTTTTGTATTTTTACCAAAAATCTTTGTAAATAAATAAAACACGATTTTTTAAAATAAATTTCAAACATTGTATGATAGTTTCATGTACTTATTACCAATTTTGTGATAAAAGAAGGGCAAGATAGTGTAAATGAGTTTAATCTAATCCTAAGATTCTGGTTGTACATTAAAAAGTGAAAATTTTTATAACTGCTTTTTAGGCATATACTTTTCACTAATAACAAACATTTATGAGACAGAATAACAGTGGTTAAAAATGTTTAGTAACCTTTGGTACCTAGGTATCCATTGTAAAAGTAACCTTAAAATATTATGTGTCTACAGTATGTCGAGCTTAAAAAGTTGATAATGTAAGTTTAAGAAACCAAAAATCTAATTTCTTTTTAAACAAATACAGAAAAAGCAAAAAGGAACTTTAACATAAAATTGTACTTTCTTTCATTCAATTAGAGGAACCTGTATATATTAAAGTTTGCCTGGTCTGCCCAGTAATTAATAATTTTGATCCTTTAAAAGAATGTACTAAATTATTAAATGAAATAAAAGTACCTAAATGTAAACATTATTTCTTTTTAATAATCCACAGAAATACACCAACATTGGGGAAATCATCTAAAAGATAGTTAAGATTGCCTTACTTTTCTCACTGCTATTTTTTATGAAATTTTCATTATTCTATTATTCATAATTTATATATTATTATTTTTTCGGTTACCTAATATAACGTTACGTCTTATAAGAAGCACCTTATTTAAATATAAGAAATACTTACTTAAAGTAAAAAATTCCGGGTATGTTACCCTTGGATTTGCAAGACAAAACCATACAACCTCTAATCATTTTGTTACGATATTATAAGTAACAAACAATAAACACAAAATTATAGTCACAATTTACTAAACACTAATCACTAAAATAAGAAGGTTTTTATTAATTCAAAAAACTTCTGCAACCACAAAATATAGGTACTCACACAAAGCAAAACAATCGAAACTAATACGGCGCAAAGGGCACAAACCACAACGAAAATGACGAATGATGAGACGACGACCAAACACTGTACTCCGGCTCTCATAAAAGTATAATGTGTTGCCTAACTACACACTGATTTATCAGTGTGTAAGTAGGTAACACATTAAATTATTTCGTGGAATTTTGTTATTGCGCAGAATCGGCGGGGCCAACTCTGACAGTTATTTTCATACTGGGCTGGACATTTTTTGATCGAATGGGCCATAGCATTGGGCTTCCATACACCTTTAAACTTCCTTGGGTATAACCAATGTTTAGATCGTTCATCGTTAATTATTGCCCAAGTTAGTAATAATATTTTTTCGGCGATAGTTTGATTATAAATTTCTTAAAAGTTTAAATTTTCTTGAATTATTTTTGGGACGTATTTCGGTGTAAAGCAACCAACATGGAAAATATCGTAATGCTTAAATTTGAATGTCAAGATTATGTCCATAGTGTGTAAATTGTGAATCCATCGAGAGCAAATAGGTTCACACGCTGTTATTAAAACAAACACTGTTGCCAAAGCTATACCAATGGTAACAGTAATAAGGAATTATTTCGGTGGAAATAGACCAAATTCGTTGTATAATAATTTTTTGTTATAATTATAAAATTTTAATTATGTGAATTTTTACTTTCGAGAATTAAAATTTAATTTAAAAAATATATTTATAGTTGATGGGATACACGATGTTAAATATGATTTGGAATTTTTTAAATTTTATTTTTTTATGACATCCAAACATAACAAGAAATGCTGGAAATATGCAACAAAAATTAATTTTCATTTATTATTGAGAAATCGAACGATTAATTTTTTCTACAATTTAACAACACATTATAGACTATCTATTTTTTTGAAGTTTAATAACTTTTATTGGTATTTGATGTCCTACATATCCTTTTGTTGTTTCTGTGTTGTGTTTTCTCTATAGGTAATAATAAGATAATAAAATGTGTATTCTTGTTGACGTTTTTCAGGTGCGTTTATCAAAATGTCTAAAAACATTTGACAAAAGTATAATTTTTAACAAAGTGTTCATTTTTTTAAACCATTTTTTTTGTTAAATTTAAAGCCCCATGTTTAATACAAAGTAAAAATTTACCTAATTAAAATTTTATTATTATGCAGCAAAAAATAAATTATTATTATTACAACGAATTCGGCATATTCCTTTATAATTCCTAATTACTGTTACCATTGTTATAGGTTTGGCAACAGGGTTCCTTTATATAGCAGCGTGTTAACAATACAAACAATATGACTTATGAATTACAAAAAACCATTCAAACACCCAACTTTAGGTTTAAACAACCTTGTGCCAAACAAACTTTTTTTTAATTGTTATGTTATACTATAAACATCCTTAAAAGCAAATATAATTAGAAGAAATCGCCGTCAGTTATAGCTTTTATTATATTTATTTATATTAATACTAAGCATTATTAAAAAATATATATTTTTGGAAAGTTACAAAACAATTAATTTTGTTGTTTGAAAGTAGCATGAACATAGGTAGATTTTGCCGAAAATTTGCGGTTCCGCTCACTTTACAGCTTTAATTTGTTTTCTAATGTTTGATAACTTCCTTTCTTGTAAGGTAATAACAGAAATTTTTACGAAAAAATAATGTTTTTACAACATAAATAAATTAAATAAGGCTTTCGTCCTAATCTCAGTACAATGAATTTTATTTAAATGTAATATTGCTTAGATTACCTGAAAAACATCAAAATATTATGCGAAAGTTGACGAAAGTAATGTTATCTTACTATCTGAGTAGTGGGCGGGACCTAAAATCATCGGTGGTGGGGATAGCGCTAACTAACGGATTACCTACTATACTAACGGCACACCTACTGTCATGATTTTTATAATTTTATATTATTTAAAGCAAAATTTTCACTTACAGTATAGTTCTAAAACTAAAAACTGTCTTTTAAATGCAGAATCTTGTAAGTACCTACCTAATAGATAATATAGAGTGCAAGAATGAGAGATACAAGATAACCAAAATAATACAATATTTAGATTTAAA
>JAHBCN010002373.1:0-27500 GCA_019359885.1 Listronotus oregonensis | reverse complement strand
GCGCCGTTTTTATACACATATTTAGGTTTAAGACAGAACAATTTTATAACTGATACAAGTTGGTGCCTAAGAAGAAACGTAATGGTGGTGTTTAATTTAAAGTAAAATATACAGGGTGCTTAAACATTATAAGAATGTTGCTTTGAAAAAATTAAATTTACTTTTCGTTGACACCATTATTCTTTAGGAGAAACTCTGATGATTACCTAACATACTGTATTTATTTTTTAATAGTTTAACATTAAAAGGGTCAAAATTAGATCCTAATTTGGTACCTCATTTTACTTGATGTATTAGCTGCAGAACAACTTCATTTTATATGTAAACAAATGTTATTTTATTTTTTAGGTAAACTTTTAAGTCATTTTTATAGAGACTGAAAGGCTTTAATAACAACAGATACTGTAAAGTAATCGAAGGAAACACAGCATAATTTTTTTTTGCCAAATGAACTTTTTGAGGTTTTTTTTTGTTTTAAAAATTAAGGTAACGATTTTTTTTTTTTTTGGTATGTGATTTGGAGTTCACGGTAAACTGTAGGTTATGTCTTATAAACATATAAATGATATATAAATATATATATATATATATATATATATATATATATATATATATATATATATATATATATATATATATATATATATATATATATATATATATATATATATATATATATATATATATATATAAATATATATATATATATATAGGTGAACAAGCCGGCTTAAGCCAAAAAAAGTGTGGACAACATTGCGTTTTCTTTTTCGGATTGTGTTGAACAGCATGGCGTAACATCTCAACACATAAATGTGTCTCTATATTTTCTGTTTGACTAGTGTTTAATATTCCTAACGAACCAAAAGAATTTTATTCTTTGTTACCTTCGTTTATTCAAAAGCCTTTGTAATGTTGCTAAAATAAAACATTTTAGATTCCCGTTGCTATAAATAAGATTGTTAATATAAATGGTTGTTATAGTAAAACTTTTAGTTAGATTGGTGAAAAACCTGGAAACTTAGCACTTGAAGATAAGAATGTATTTTTTGCGAAAGTTGCTCTAACGCGGTAATTTTTTTGCGCAAAACATTGTAGGAGATAATAATATCGTCCATTTTAATGTTTAACAGGATTTTAAGTATGTCAAACGTCTTTTATTTCTGAGGCGGTAGCTGCTTTTTTTTAATTTTTAAAAAACTAAAAAATGGGCGGTATGGATTACTAAATCTGCTTTAAATGGGCGAAACTATTGTAAAAAAAAATTACGACGAACTGCAGAATTGCTGCCGTGTGTAAATTGACTTTGACCTTGTAGAAACTTAGTGCGGCGTCTGCGCAGTAAATGTAATGGCTGTCATAAAAATAAGTGTTTCTCCCGTTTAAAGCGGCATATACAGGGTCTTTCAACGAGGACCGAACAAGGCCAGCTTTGTGGCTTTTCTCATGTCAAAAACAAAGTGAATTAGTCATCTTGTGTAGTTTGTTTTTGGTAGAATCCCGAAAAAAATAATTTGAATTAAAACAAAAGAGATACGACAAAAAAATAACAATTTTTTAAAGTAAGGGTTCCCAAACTTTTTAGGACATGGTGCACTTAATCTTTAACATCTACTGTAAAATATTTTAAGAAAGAAATGCAATGAGTAAAAAGTATCAGTCGTGATTTTATTTATTTAAAATTATATTAACAAAAATAAAACAGACAAAATCAAAGGTGAACAAAAAAATTAATGAGATGTGATATTCAACAGCTGTAATTGAAACTCTGTAATCCAATAGAGATAGAAATAGACTAGAAAGATTCTTTCTTTCTATCACTAATTGGTAGTCTATATCATTTTCTCCAAGTTGCTTGTTAAATTTCGGTAACGGAATATAGTATATTATTCAACATGAAAATATAGGTTGCTTTTTGGAAAAATGCACAATCTATGGAAACATTCACCGACAGTAGCAGATTTTTTTTATTATCAAAACCTTGAAGCCTCGCTCTTTTTTAACGTTTTAACTTTTTGTTCCTCGTGATAGCTTTTTTTTCGTCTTATTTAAAAAATAGAGGTGATGCGATACTTTTTTGGCGCAATGTAGTTATAGGGCTTCAAATAGTTTTTGGAAATTTTATTAAGAAATGTAAAATTTGGTAGAGAAATACACAGGCAAATTATTAGTATATTTTATAGAAAAATCCAAGAAGGTGTTTAGATTATTTTCTAAAATAAACTGCTCCACAAAAAGATCGTTCCATTTAATTTTTAGACCCATTTTCAAACTGCTGTAACTCTTTTAAAAATTAACTTTTTTAAATATCTAAAACGAAGTTTAAAACCGCGTTTATTCTACTTTAAGCTGTATTGCATTTAGTTTTAGTAACATGAATATTATCATGATGTACAGGGTGATCAATAGAGTGCTGCAAAAAAACAAAAAAATCAAGTGTGTCCCATTTCAGTGGTAATTTTTTGGCGTTATAATATGGGTTGTTACCAAGGTCATATCAATATCTCTAGACGTTTATGGCAGTTTTTGAATTAAGGACCTCGGCTTACGATACACTTCTAAACGTAAAATTTTAGAATCAATTCTTTAAAAAGCTATAACTGGAAAATGGATTGACGGTTTCAGGAGTGTTTCATATTCAAAGCCATTTTGTAGATTTTTATATCAAGCACTTTTCATAGGGGTTTTAATTTTATGAGTATAAGGGGGGCCCAAAAAATATCAAAAAACCCAGGAGGAATCCAAAAATAGGGTAAATTATTAACCCAAAGGGACCATATGTGTGTTTTGTTTTAAAAAGGGGCCCAAGTTAAGTTTGTGTCAATATCTCGAAACGATTTCAATCGTTAATGGATTTATGCTGTTTAAGTGCTTGTTAACTTATTCCAAAAATGGTCGTTTTTAGGTTAGTCGAATGGAGGAATTAACAACGTCTTAAAGTTTTAAACATTTTTAAACTAAATTAGGTTATTTGGTGTTTCCCATGATATACGGGTGATAAAAAAATGCTTTTAAATTTATTATGGTACCCCTAATTACCGCAAATTAGTCAGAGCGGCCTTTGTGCGCAAATGTTTTAGATTAATATTGTTAGGCTTAAACCTTTTTAGTACATTTCGGTGCCCAAAAAAATTTACCGCACCATATTTTTTAGTTGATTGCTTAGTTTTTATTTTCAAAAGCAAATTATTTCAAAAAACAAAAAAATGTTTACTGATAATTGAATTTTCTATAGCAGCGATATTTCTTAGCAACGATGGAATAATGTCATTGTCATAAAGAGTTTGTGTCAAACAAAACTTTTTTCTTTTGTAGAGGTAATTTGACACATTGTCCCTTGGGCGTTTAATAATTTAATCTATTTTTAGGATTTCTAAATCAGCTACGTTTTTGATATTTGTTGGATCCGTATACTCATAAAATTATAACCTACCGAAAAGTGCTTAGGACATAAGAAAATCTACTTGAAATGAGCTTTCCGAATATGAAACACTCTTTGAAATCCGTCAATCCATTTTCCAGTTATAGCTTTTTAAATAATTGATCACCAAAATTTGACGTTTAGAAGTGTATCGCAAGCCAGAGGTCCCAATTCAAAAACTGGCATAAACGTCTAGAGATATTGATATGACCTTGGTAACAACCCATATTATAACGACCAAAAAAATTACCACTGAAATGGGACACACTTGATTTTTTGTTTTTTGCAGCACTCTATTGATCACCCTGTACATCATGATAATATTCATGTTACTAAAACTAAATGCAATACAGCTTAAAGTAGAATAAACGCGGTTTTAAACTTCGTTTTAGATATTCAAAAAAGTTAATTTTTAAAAGAGTTACAGCAGTTTGAAAATGGGTCTAAAAATTAAATGGTACGATCTTTTTGTTGAGGAGTTTATTTAGACCTCTAAGACACATTATTATAAAAAAAAATAAACAATATGGCTAAATCACTTTTTTTAAATACAAGGTTTCCATAAATATAACCCTGTTCAACCTTGTTGATAACCCTGTACCTACAAATAATATCTGGATATGTGATTGTTGAATAGTCTATTGAATTAGTTCAAATAATTTCTTAGCTTTGTGCTCTCAACAAGTATTTAGTACGAAGGGAAAGTTTGCAATATATAGAACGTAGACCTCTTTCATTTAGTTGGGTCATCACACAGTAAAAATCATTTTAGGAAATGTCAAAAAACGGCCTACTATTAATTTATATTTTATATCTTTCCAATCTGTATCTAATTTTTTATTTTTAGTGTTTTGTCGGTGTTTTTTTTTAATCCTATATCTTTGCCATAAGCTTTTTGACTCTAGTCGTATAGTTGTACTTAAATAAACCCTACAATATTTTTTGCTTTTGGCAAAGAGAGATTGTTTTTTGTTTGGTGGAGCTAAAATAACTTTTATTTACGCTTTTTCCGTCTTAAAAAAATAAATATAATAAATTTTTGATTAACACATGATGAATATTTTGAAAACGAAAACTTGCCAAAAAAATTGACTTTAAATTCGCGATCAGCAACCCAAAAAACCCCTGGATGCAAAAAATTAATAAAATCGGCGACGGTGTCATTAGGTAAGAAATTACCAAAAATATAGATTGATTTTTCTAGTCGAGAAGTGTGTTTCCTTCGAAAAATAGTTAGAAGGCTTCGAAAAATATGAGCGATAGCCATTTCGATTTTTGATGGTAACTTTAAAACCATAAAAAATAGTGGAAATTGCAAAAAAGATTCTTGAAGAGGAGAAAATTTGCGATACAAAAGTTCCAATTCCCGCAGTTCTATCTCCATTATTTATAATTAACGCTGAAAATGCCCTCCGCGCGACCTTTTTGGTTGCTCGGTCGGCGTCAAAACCGAGTACTCCACACTAAATATTATTTTTAGGGTATTAAATATTAATTATATTTTTTAAAAATTATGGTGTATTCAAAACACTCCAAATAATTTATTCCCGTTAAAAATTTAACTTAAAGTTAATTTCCAACAAGTTAGACAATGTTAATTAACAAAATTGTTTCAAACTTTCGTCTTCATTGTACAGGGTTTTCATTTATATTTTGGCACGCATTTACAACTATAACTAAAAACGATAGAAAAAAACTTTCTTTATAAAAGTTTCATAGTTTTTTCTCTATTATCTTTTGAGCATAATGAAAGAAACAAATGAGCATCAAAAAGTTAAGAAAAATGAATAAGTTAACTTTTTTCAAATAGAACACTCTGTATATTTTTATTTAGAATAAAAGCTCTTTTCATCCCTTTTTTAAAAATATATAGTTTGTTGGTATTTCATTTAGCCGTATTGAAAATATTTAAGTTTTTAATTAAAAAATCAATGGAAAATAAAAATCAGCATTGCCTTGGAAAACAAATGACTTGTTTGTTTTGACAGCACCTTGACACGTCTTGATATTTTGGCTTCGCTTCATTTATATCAAAAAAATACTTAACTATGGAATATACCGAAGATTAAAAACACGAAATAATACGCCTTTTCTACGCAACTCAACCTTCGAGAAACTCAATAACTTATATTGTTCGTCGGTTTAGAGAAACAAAAAGCGTTAAAAGAAAAACGAGAACAGTGGCTGCAAATGAAGAGCAAGGTTTAAATATTTTGCTTCATTTTGAAGGTAAGTTTTATTTAAGGAGTAACAAAAAACAAAATCTAAGCGATATAACTTTTTAGAAAATCCCGAAAGTTCAATTCCTTCCGTTTCAAATTATACAAACAAATCCTGGGGAAAAATTTACAGTACATTGAAGAAACATAATATTCATCCCTACAAATTTTTGCCAGTTCAAAATTCAACCGAAGCTCATAAGATTCAACGACTTAATTATTGTCAAGAAATGATTCGTAATCTTCAAAACGGTGGAATTTTTATTAACAACATTTTATTTACTGATGAAACAACTTTTACTATGGCGGGGATGTATAATAGAAAGAACAAGCATTATTGGGCCACTAAAACCCTCACAAAATCCAACCTATTAAGATACAAGGACGTAGGTCTCTTCATGTTTGGTGTGGCATGTTGGGCAGTAAGGTTATTGGACCAATAATTTTTGAAGAACCTCTAGCGGGAGATAGGTATCTGCATTTTATTCAAAATGAGATCAAAAATCTGCTTGAAGAAATTCCTCTTCCGCAATACAGAAACATTATCTGGCACCAGGATGGGGCACTCCCACACAATGTTGCACCAGTAACTGAGTATCTTAGCGAGAAATTCGGAATTTGGAATTTGGATAGGAAGGTATGGCACTATTAGATGGCCGCCCAATAGCCCCGACTTAAACCCTCTGGATATATTTTTGTGGGGTTACCTAAAAAATAAAATTTATTACGAAAGGCCAGAAAATATAAACATACTAAGACAAAAAATTGAAAATGAAATAATGTTACTTAATAGGAACCGATCCGAATTTGTTTTCAACGCGATTAATCGTAAGATGAGGAGAAACATTTTCAAGTGCAGAGAAAATGGTGGAGGTTACGTCGAAAATTTGTAATTATTTATACTTAAAGTTCGTAATAAATAAATCATTTGTTTTCCAAGGCAATGCTGATTTTTATTTTCCATTGATTTTTTAATTAAAAACTTAAATATTTTCAATACGGCTAAATGAAATACCAAAACAACTATATATTTTTAAAAAAGGGACGAATAGAGCTTTTATTCTAAATAAAAATATACAGGGTGTTCCATTTGAAAAAAGTTAACTTATTCATTATTCTTAACTTTTTGATGTTCATTTGTTTCTTTCATTATACTCAAAAGATAATAGAGAAAAACTATAAAACTTTTATATAGGAAGTTTTTTTCTATCGTTTTTAGTTATAGTTGTAAATGCGTGTCAAAATATAAATGAAAACCCTGTACATTAAAAATAATGTTTAAATAAATTGTCGTATAAATTTCTCGCGACGTGAAGCTCTTCTTATACAGTGTGTCCCAAATTGGTGGGGAATGTATGGAGATCTTGGAAACCACGCTAGATAGAAAATCGGTTAAATGGGGAAAGTTTTGGACAATTATGTTAGTAAGCCAATCCCGTTTACTACATGGTTTTATTTATTAAGTTTTTTGAGAAATTTTGAAAAAACCTGAAACATGCATTTTCGAAAATCGGCCCTATTTTTTTAAGGGTGAAATTTTTTTAAATCTGTAAAAACTTCTTCAAAGCATCTTTTTTTGTAGAATATGACCGAGTAGTCAATTTTTATTTTCTACGTTTCGGGTTTTTAGAATCATCGTCAACTTTATTTTTTCATATGGACGCCATATTGGATTTTTGCGCAGCCAAATAGTGCTTTTTATTCTGATTTCAACAATGTATAACATGTTATAATTTAAGAGTTTATAACCTCATTTATTTCAAAAACAAATATTTTCTCAGTTGGCCTTGATTCCGGCGAACGTCATCTTTTTTGTAAACAATAAAATATACCTAAGTAATTGGCAAAACAGATAACAGAACAGACATTTTACAGAAATGAGTTTCGCGAACATAGCTATAACGTTAATACCGTGTTACAACAAAACTACACGTAACAAGTTAATTGAAACAAGTGAAAACAAAAACAATGAAAAGTGGCTAAACTAATATTCCTACTAAAATGAAGATGTAAAATAAGGACCTAAAATATAAAATGTTGTCCATTTCTCTCAACATATTAACGATATTTTTTAAATAGTCCTAACTACCCCATGAATGGTTGACTTAGGTATGTGGAATTCTCTATCAACATCCCTGGCTGAAGATGTTGGATTTTCTTTAAAATGTTGGTTAACTGCAGCATCTCGTTGTCGATTTTCTTCAACGAACTTCTCAGGTCGTGATTTTTTAAAACTTTCGAATTCAAGCAAATTTGTAACCAGTTTTCGAAAGTATGTTAGTTTAGGATGCTGCCTTTCAGAAAAATTTTCGAAATACGTTTGCGCAGCTATAATAATATTTCTATTGCTTTGGAAATAACGTTGCAAAATATCAAGTTTTTCTAATTAACCATTTTAAAGAGTTGAAAAAATTGATAATGACGCTAGATGACATTCGCCGGAATCAAGGCCAACTGAGAAGATATTTGTTTTTTGAAGTAGATGAGGTTATGGACTCCTAAACTATAACATGTTATACATAATGAAATAAGAAAAAAACCCCCCCTTTTTTTTCGAAAAAACCCAATATGGCGCCCATATGAAAAAGTAAAGTTGATGATGATTCTAAAAACCCAAAACGTAGAAAATAAAAATTGACTACTCGGTCATATTCTACAAAAAATGTTTCTTTATAGAAGTTTTTACAGATTTAAAAATTTTTTTTCTTAAAAAAAAAAAAAAACATTTTCGAAAATGAGTTTCGGGTTTTTTTTAAAATTTTTAAAAAAAACCAAATAGATAAAGCCATGTAGTAAACAGGATTAGTTTAAACATAATTGCCCAAAAAATTTCCCCCCTTTAACCGTTTTTCCCTTTTATCGTGGTTTCCAAAATCTCCATACATTCCCCACCAATTTGGGACACCCCGTATTTTTTCCTAACAAGACCCCCTTTTTAAAAAAAAAAATTTTGTTTTTTTTATAACCCCTTTTTTTCGTTTTGGGGTTTTTTTTGGGGTTTTTTTATAGATTAGCTCCCCCAAAGGGCTTTTTTTTAAAAGGCTTTCAAAATTTTAAAATTTAAAATTTAAATTTTTTGAAAAATTAAAAAAATTTTTAAAAAAACTAAAGTTTTTTATGTTGGATTTTTTTTTTTTTTAACGTTTATAATTTAAAATGGTTATTTAGTAGGGGTTAAGTCTTGATATTTTGTATTTTCCAACTTGTGCCTTTAATAATTTTTTTTCTTTATATTCTTAAAAAATCATGTATTTGTATTTCATAACGATGTTATTGTCTAAATAGATTTTATGTGCTAAACATTATTGTTTTTTTTTTGTTACACCCTACTTATATAGATACAAAATAGTTATTTTCCTAAAAGTGCGGAACGTGATACTTTTCTGCACGCGGCTGCCGTTACGAACGACGCGCAAAATTCCCAAGACGGAAAAGTTACTTTCTGCAAGTGTTAGGAGCAAAATTTTTTCTACGAGCGAGACGAAAAACCAACATAATTTTAAAGTTTATGTTAAAAAAATATTATTTATTAAGTAAGGAATTTATACACTATAACACTAATTATTATTATTAACATCTATACTTCAAGTCCAAAATTTCTGGCAATGACGCATCGCTCGCCTTTAGAGTGCCCCGGGTTGTGTGGGGTGAGGGGAATATATTCCAGTGGCGTGTGCATTTAAAAAAAAAAATGATAAAATTTCGTCAAAACATGAAATATTTTTTACAAAAAAAAGTTATTTTCTCACATTTTCATCAACCCTTTAAATTAGTAACAAGCCTATATTATTTTGGTATTATTCGGTTTAAAAAAAAATGTAATTTTTTTGCTTAATTTTGCACACCTCCTATTTTGGGGTCATAGAAACAAACTTGATTTTTTTTTGGGGATTTCTAAAAATTTTTAAAAAAAAAAAAACATTTTTTATTTTTAAATTTTCCCCCCCCCCGTTTTTTTTGCTACATGAAAAAATTATAAAATTTCAGTTTTAAAAAATTAAAAAAAAAAAAAAAACAGAAGGATAGACAATCCAAGTTACCCGACTTGCCCAAATTTACCACCGATCTTCAGATTCAATATTAAATACGATATTTTCACGCATTGCTTTATCGAAAATATCCACTATATAAGGGCCAAAGCCCTGAGATCATCAGCTTGTAGAATCCAATAACTATTTTGGGTTTAGCCCATATTTAGGTTTCCATATCGAGGATATTTTTTTATTACGGGCCGATGAAAAGGTCGCATACCTTTAAAAATTCAAGAAAACTATTACAACTTGGAACAATCAACATTTTTTTAATTTCATTGAATTGGACGTAAACGTTTTACCTATTTTTTATTGAAAATTAAAAGGTTTTTTCCTACTTTTTGGGGATTTTTTATAAATATTAAAATAGGGAAATTTTTTTAAAATGTTTTCGTGCAAATAAAATAATTTAAAAAAAAAAGTCGTAAAATGAATTAAAAAAATTTTAAATTTTTATATTTTTGAAATATTAAAGGCGGCCAAAACGCTTCTGATTCATGTTTAACAATCGGAAAGTGAGTGTGTGCAAAAAATCGCATTTTCCGTATCCAAATAATTACTAATATGGTTTATTTTTTTAAACTCCGAATACCGTACGCGAAAAAATTTTGTTAAAGTTGCACATATCTCTCACCAAAGTGGTTAGTTTTTTGGGTTTCGTTCCCGAATCCCATGGTAAACATTTTTAACCATTATTCGTTCTTTTAACGTTAACTGAGTTTTTTTGTAGGCGGATAAATAGTTAAAGGTTGGTTAATATTCATAGTTTACTGAATTAAAACACTTAACAACACTAAATCTTTATATACAATTATATACACTAAATAAGATAAACTATAATAAAATTGGCACAAAACAATATCTATATACTACTATTACTAGAAATTTATAATATTTAGAAATACCCTGTATAACAATTAAAATTTAAACTTTAAAAATCTTCCATAATCAATAATAACTAAATAAAATCATCGAACAGCACGAAAACCCTGTCGATACGCTTATTTTCAAGTCTTTCAAGTTGTAAAAAAGAATGTGTTTTGCCACTTTTATTGTCTTTTTGATAAAAATGATTTCAATACAATTGGCGTGCTATTTTAAGGCGATCGCTGGCTGGTAACTTATTTTCGCGAATTATGACAACGTGGCGATGAAATTTTGGGCGGTTCACTGTTTTGAAACGGAAAAGTAATCATTTCTAGTGTTAGATTTTATTTAGCCGCTTCGTCGGTTGGGTGGCCGGTATTAAATGGGTCCCTAAAAAATTTTTTTGGGACTTTATTTTTATAGGAAAAGTGAAATTTGGGTCGCGTTTTCAAATTTATTGCTGACGCGAGTTGCTTTTGTAGAAAACGTTAAAGGCCCGGCGGCGGGTTGGTTCTTAATGACCCAAATCTTTTGCAACTATGGAAGTAGTTTCTTGAATCAAGAGGTTTAGTAATTGGAAGAGGCTTGACGGTTGTTTCTGGATAGTGGAAGGTGTTTCGGTAAAATTGTGTGTTTTGTTTGAAATATCCTTTCTAAAATTTGTTGAATTCTCTAGGTATCGTTTAGCGACTGATGTAGACTTCCAGCCTCGAAGACGTTTAATGTTGGATATTTGTTCTTCGAAGTTTGCGACAAATGTTGCAGAAGACCGGCGAAAGCTATGACCAGGTTACAATTCCGGGTTAGGAAGTTTGAGATAGGCCGCTATTTCCGATGGCATTTTTCCGAAGGTATTAATGCCGATACATTGTACTGTACGCACTCCGTGTTTATAGTTCACAAAAAATCGCCTATGTGCATAGGCGTGCGCAGGGTAAAGCTGGTGTGGGTGCCCAGATAATAATAATAATGATAATAATAAAAAAAAAAGAGATAGTTACCGATGTTACCATTGCTCACAATAGCCGTTTTTTACTATCATCGAAAAAAACTTAAGAATGTAATATTCGTCGATGTCTCCATACCAAATTACCACAACATTCAAACAAAGTATACCGAGAAGATCGAAAAGTACACAAATCTTAAAAGAGAAACACAGCAATGTGGAAAATGAACAACGTAAAGATAGTGCCTTTAATAATTTCTTTAATGGGTCTTATACCAAAAACTTTAATACAAGCATTGGCAGAATTATGCAAAAGTCAGTACTATTAGACGCTACAAACATAGTGAGGTCGGTCCTGGAATCGTGATTACGTAGATGTTCACCTTGGTTAACAACCCGGTGTACATTGAAAAAGCGATGTTAAATCTGCGTTTAAAAAAAAATAATAATAATGAAGTGAATAAAACTGGATACGATACATTTTATACATTTGAATCTAAAGATTGAAATTTTTAAATCGAACCTTATCAAATAATAATTTTCATATTTTAAATATAGTAATCTTTTTCAGATTAGTGGGCACGGCACCCACGGCACCAACTGTGCGCACGCCTATGCCTATGTGGTTTTGTCGGCTTTCTTAAACTGGCATACTTTCTATATAGATTGAAAAAATTTCCATTTTCGGCATCTCCAGAAATGACAAAGCTTCTAGAGCTGTGATTTTTTGAGTCTAGGATGTGTATCAATACCAAATTTTCTTGGTCTTCAATATGGTCCAGACATATTTTTGTTAACTCTTCTCTACGACAAGCGCCCGCTAAGCCAAAAATCGTATCCATTTTTTTATGTAAATAAGTATAATCTGGCGCTTCATCCATAAATTTCGATATTTTTTCTTTTAAAAAGACTTAAGCATTTTTGGGTCTAAAACCAACGCTTTGTTTTTTAAGGTAGGCCGTCACCAAAGATAATACTACTACGGATAAGATGAACCATTCAATGTAATATTTTTGATACCCCTAATGGACTTTGGCTAACGCGAGCCGATGTCCATCGGGGATTTTCGCCTATCCTTAACGAAAATTAAACAGTGTTGCCGGCAGGCTTTCTATTGGCGTGATGAAACGCGACTAGAAAAAACACAATCCGTTTAAAACCGCCCGCTTTGGGTACTTGTGTTCCGAATAAGGTACAAACGACAGACATTGGCAATGTCGCACGGTTTGTTTGCTGGGGCCCGGGGGTTTCCGAAAATTTTTTTCGCATTTACGGAAACATTGATATCTTCGAACTGATTCAAAACGCCCCATTTAAAGAACCATCTATTCGTAGTAGTATTATCTTTGCCGTCACTTTGAAAAACTTGCTTAAATTTATGTTCTTTCGTAACTTAATGATACATTTTAGGATAGAGTATCTAGACCATAATGTATTGGGTTTGCATGCTTTTAATAAATAAGAGAAATAGGCCAGAAAAAACTCTTTTCTGGAATCATTGAAACCCTTGGAAAGAAATGGTTATAACAAACCATTTTTTATATCAATAAATTAATGAGATACTCTCAAAATATTGTAAAAAAAAAACTTTGACTGCTTTTTTAAATTTCTAAAAAATAGAATGACCAAACTCAAACAATTATAGGTACGGGTTTTTCCATTCCAAAGAACTTTGAATAAATTTAAAAAATTTGTAATTAGTAATGGAACAATTCGTCCGCCCCCTTATAAGTGAATCCCCTGAAGATAGCGGCATTCTAGCGGTAGAGCGTCTGCTGAAATGAGGGGACTTTTGGGTCCCGTTATCTCAAAAACTATCGATTTTTAAAAAAAAATTATAGGTACCTTTTCTGTAGATAACAAGGCGGTCTTTTTTTTTTTGTTTTAACAAAAATTCTTCCATTTGCATATTTTGGCAGATATTAGGGGGAAACCCTTTTTTTCGGGCCTTGAGGGGAAATTTTTTAAACCCCTTTTTCCACCTGTTAATGTTGAAAAATTTTTTTTCGTTCAAAAAAGCCAAATTCCCGGGAAAACTGTACAAATTTATTTACAGCTTTGTCTCTTCATTTACTGGACTACTTGTCTAATATGTTAATCTAATCATCTACAGGTGAATTACCTAAAATTACTTTTATGATCTGTCATTGTCAAATTTGCGTTTTAAAATAAATAAATTTAAAAATGAATAACAATGAGTTGGTAACAAGTTAGTCATAATAAGATACACTCCAATCAATATTTATCCCTTTATTTTTAGTTGCAAAAGTTGCAGCAATTGTGTTTTTGGTAATCACTGGAATTCAAATGATACGCTGAAGAACTGGAAGTAGATTAGACTTTATGTCGTCAAATTTTAATACATTTTTTTCTAAACAACATTTTAAAATTTGAAGAACCATGACTGACCGTGATTTAATGCAAGGTATTAAAAATTTAATATTTTTAATAAAAAACTAGAGTTCTCTTATATTTTTTAGTTGCTAAAGTTGCTGCTGTTGTGATAATTGTGGTCACTGCAATCAAAATGATAAGATAAAATATGTAGAGAAGTGGTTTGTCTTTGTTTAAAATCGGTAATATATTTTATGGTTATAAAATCTGTTTTATTTAAGTTTTTATTTGAAGATAAATTGCATTTTATGGAGACTTTATATTTTACAATAATTGCCTCGATGGGAACACTTTGGGAAAGAAAATTTGTAAAACTTGGCGCCCATAAAAGTTTTTTTTTTTAATTTTTCAATAGAAATTAAGGTAATTGTCTCGAAAATTACCTTCTCTCCGATTTTGACCAAATTTGTGGTATACGGGGGTGTAATAAAAATACCTTTTAAAGAAATAGGCTTTAATTCGCAAAACGTGACGTTCTGATAACATTGACAATTATTAATCACACTAAATCAAAAACGACAAATAATTAACCTCTAAACAATATGGATAAAACATGTTTATACATTCACCCAGGGGCTATTTTTCTGTATAGTCTTGTAAATAATGTGGTTTGTTTTTTAATCTGGTTGATCTTCTCAGAATATCAGTATACTTGTTGGCATATCATTTTCATTTACATCTTTACTAACAGATTGATTTAGGTCCTCGGATGAACTCGAATTTTGTTATTTAAATTGGAATTATGATCTTCTGCTTTCTCTCCATTATGTTCTAAAGTAACATCTCCTCTAGGTGCTAAGTGTTTAGTAGCTACTGTACTTTCTTTTCCATTTTCATATCTGATCAAAGCGTAGTCTGGATTTGCTTGGAGGGAAGATCAACTTCTTCTACCAAGGGGTCAAATTTACTTCTGCGAACAAACTTTTTTAATAAGACTTTTTGCGAACTCTGTAACCATGAA
The DNA here is from genome assembly GCA_019359885.1 of Listronotus oregonensis. Taxonomy (NCBI): domain Eukaryota; kingdom Metazoa; phylum Arthropoda; class Insecta; order Coleoptera; family Curculionidae; genus Listronotus; species Listronotus oregonensis. The sequence continues at coordinate 12,664 of JAHBCN010002373.1, read as the reverse complement.
GGAATAGATATTCCACTAGTTGATCGACGTTGATAATTAAATGAACGCGTTCATGTGGAGTATTATTAGTTGCTGTACATAATAAACTTCTTGCAGAATGTAAAGCATCTGGTAAAACTATTTCCCATTTAGTAGTGTCCAAATTTCTAGTTTTAGTGTTAAAGTAACTGCTTTCCATATTGTACCGTTGTACTTTTCAAGCTTGTCCATTTCCCTCGGGATTATATGGCGTTGTTCTACTTGAGGCAATGCCTTTAGAATGAAGGTAATTAATAAATTCCTTCGAAGTAAAACTGGTTCCACGGTCTGAATGTATATATTGGCATTCCGAAAAGACAGAATAAGTTATTTAGACATTCTATAGCAGTTTGACTAGATGTGTCGGTACACGGGAAAAGCCCATGGAAATCTTGAAAACTCATCAACTATCGTTAACATATAGCAGTTTTTGGATGAACTAGGGATTGGACCTTTAAAATCAATATTTAGTCTTTCAAAAGGTGCCGTTGCTAATTAAATGCTTGTGTTCATCTTTTGTATAAAATTTAGGTTTGACTTCAGCACAAATTGGACATGCAGCTGTCATTTGTCTTATATTTTCTATTGAATAAGTTAGATTACGAATTTTTACAAAATGGTACATTCTTGTTACACCAGGATGTGATAAAGAGTGTAATTCAAACAATGTGTTTGTAATGCTGTTACAAATCCTTGAAAATGTATCTGCTGCAACATTAGATTTTCCAGGACGATAGATGATATCGTATTTAAAACATGAAAGTTCTAAACGCCATCGCATTATTTTTTCATTTTTGATCTTGCTAGAATGATTACCTTAAACATAAATGATACCGATTTCTGGTCTGTTACTAATTTAAATTGTCTTCCAATCAAAAAGTGTCTCCATTTTCATAGTGCCTCAACACAAGCATAGGCCTCTTTTTCAATTGAAGAATGTCTCCGTTCAGAATCTGTGGGGTACGAGAAAGAAAGCAACAGGTCTTCCCATTTGACTAAGAGTAGCAGCAATAGCAAAATCGGATGCATCTCATTTCGACAATTAAAATTTCTTTATCATCAATTGTCCTGAAGGGGAGTTTGCTATATCGGTTTTTAGACTTTCAAATGCAAAATTTGAAATCACTGTATTCATAGGAAAAGACTTACAATCCACAAGGCCACGTATTTTTTCTCCGAAAAATTTTTGATCCATTTTGAATAATGTGAAAACATCCCAAGTGCTCTTTGAAGACTTTTTAAATCTGTGCAGGTGGAAGGTCTAAAGAAGGTTTTAGTCGATCAGAATCAGGTTTCATTGTCTTATTTTCGATAGTATAGCCGAGAATATTTACTGATTACATTTTATTAAAGTTACATTTATCTTTGTTTAAAATAAGTCCTTATTTTTGAACTGCATCTAAAAATTTTTGTAGATTGATATCATGGTTTTCTTGGTTTTCACCACACGATGTGACGTCGTCCAAGTATGCAAATATGCCTTGTATTTAAATCACTGAATTAATCACGCTTTCCAAACAAGAAATTCCATTAGTGACCCCAAATGAAATTTGTCGAAACTGATATAATCGACCTTCTGCTTCGAAAACTGTGTATGGTTTATCGGTTTCTTGAATAGGTATTTGATGGTACGCATATTTTAGATCAATTGTGCTAAATATTTGATACTTTGATATTTTTGAAACTAACGATCTAATATTAGGAAAAGTATAGGCATCAAGTAAAGTAAATTTATTAATAGTCTAAGAATAATCAACGACCATACAACGTTTATGATTGTCACTTTTAGTAACTATTTCTTGGGCTCTTCATGGTAAAATACTTTTTTCAATAATCCCTTTTTTTAATAGATTTTGGACTTCTTGTTTAATAAATTGCTCATCTTTATCCGAATGCCTTCGAGATTTTGTTTGCGATTGGGTAAACATTTTCACTAAGATTCGAAAATAAGTATGGTGGTTCAACTTTAGCTAAGCTACACAACAGATTGAAAGTGGTGATTTGGATCATCAAACGATATTTCAATGGATTTATGTTGTTTTTCATAATGTCGTGACCAACAATAATGTCCGCGCAAGATCTGACAAAACTAAAACTTTTATTTGATTATATCTTCATTTTCAATTTAGTTACTAAACAATAGCCCATAATTTCTGATGAACAGGACATAAAAACCATCGAAACTTTTGCCCTTTAGTTATAACAATTTTTAATTTATGTTTAATTGCAAACTCCTGATTTAAAAGAGAGTATCTGAACTCCCAGTATCTATGAGCGCTTTAAGCATCATGTTATTGATAGAAACGTTTGTTACCTTTTGAAAGAGTAATGGGTGTTTTAGATGAAGCTATTACAAAAGTTTGTTGCAGAAGTGGGTTTTGTTTGGTTTAAATTTGTGAATTTCATGCACATTTTCACCCAGTGACCCCTTTTTTGACAGTTTTGACAAATAGCATTTCTCGCCGGACACATGGAACGTGGGTGTCTAGCATTTCCACAAAAATAGCATGTTTGAAAAGATTTTTGATTCTTAGAATAAACAGAAGCTACATTTGTTTCTTCTAATGTATAGTTTTAGAACATGAAGCACTGTTAGCAAACTTGATGTTGTATTGTTATACAGTTGGCTTGTTTTTTAAAGATCTTCTAATGATCTCGATTTTAGAGACAACTTCATCTAAAGATAAGGTAGTAATTTCAAGTAATCTTTTAAAAAAGGATGTTGTTCTTTCAATATAATTTATAAAAACATCAGTTAAAAAATCTTCTTTGGCTTTTTGCTGAACGAATGCAGCTTTAAAATTAAAATTTTTAGACAAAAGTTTAAGCTCTTGTACATACTGATCAATAGTTTCATTAACTTGTTGTTTTCGAGTAGACAGAATGTATCTTGCGTAGATTTCATTTGTTGGCTTAACTATATAAACTTTCTAAATTTTTATAGCAGAATCATATGATTTTATTGCCATATAATCATAGACTTTAGATGAGACAAAATTAATTAAAAGCATGTACTTATCTTTGTCTTCCAAGTGATTTTCTTTGAAATTGCTTTCTAAATTTTCTAAATGTTTCTTTTATTAGCCGTTCTTTTGCCACGGTTGTGAATTTGGATCAGCTTCTAGTCTATCAGGTTTAAAGTATTTTTTCCATGATTTATTTGCGGAATTTAAATTGTAATAAAAATACCTTTTAAAAGAAATAGGCTTTAATTTAAAAAACGTGACGTTCTGATAACATTGACAATTATTAATCACATAAATCAAAAACGACAAATAATTAACCTCTAAACAATATATGGATAAAACATGTTTATACTACAGGGTTTTTCGAGGCGCAGATTACGAATCTGAAAAAAATATTTTGACAACGTTTCGTTTTTGAGATATTCATCATCAAAGTTGAAAATCAAACTAACCTTATTTTCACTATATCCCTCCTTCTTTTTGTACACAATTCTTGATTTTTACACTAAAGTGGGACACAATATTTTATAAACACCTTTTAAAATCTTGTATTTTTTATTTATTTTATACCTTTTTTCCATTAAATTGCGAACTTTTTTTTAAGTTCCAAAGGCAGCAACCATATTTGCTTAAAAAATAAAAGTGTAAAAAAGGTGAAAAATAAACATAAAAAAAAAGTTTTTAAAAGGTGTTGTTGTGAAATATTGTGTGCCAATAGTGTAAAAATAAAATTTTGTGCAAAAAGAAGGAGGAAAAATTAACAAATATAAGGTTAGTTTGATTTTCAATTTTGATATTCGGATATCTCGAAAACGAAACATTATATTTTTTAGATTTGTAATCAGCGCCCCAAAAAAAAACGTACCAAAATTGTACTTCCTTTTCATTAAATTAAAAGGGACCTGTATATATTAAAATTTGCCTGGTCTGCCCAGTAATCAATAATTTTGATCCTTTAAAAAAAGAGTGTACTAAATTATTACATAAAATAAAAAGTACCTAAATGTAAACCTTATATCTTTTTAATAATCCACAGAAATACACAAACATTGTGGAAATCATCTAGAAGATAGTTAAGATTGCCTTACTTTTCTCACTAATATTTCCTATGAAATTTTTATTTTCTATTATTCATAATTGATGTATTATTATTTATTCGGTTACCTAACGTTACGTCTTATAGAGAAGCACCTAATTTAAATATAAAAAATACTTACCTAAAGTTAAAAGACGGGTATGTTACCCTTGAATTTGCAAGACAAAACCATACAACCTCTAGTCATTTTGTTACGATATTATAGGTAACAAACATTAAACACAAAATTATAGTCACAATTTAATTAACACTAATCACTAAAATAAGAAGGTTTTGATCAATCAAAAAACAGGTACTCCGGCTCTCACAAAATTATAATGTGTTGGCTAACTTCCACACTGATTTATCAGTGTGTAAGTAGAGCAACACATTAAATATTTCGTGGAATTTTGTTATTGCGCAGAATCGGCGGGGCAAACTCTGACAGTTATTTTTATACTGGGCTGGACATTTTTGATCGAATGGGCTACATAGCATTGGGCTTCCATACACCTTTAAACTTAAACTCATATGCAATGATAGGTACGGGTTTCCCATTCCGTTTAACTTTGAATGATTTAAAAATTTACAATATTGCCCGAGTAATGGAACAATTCGTCCGCCCGCTTTTAGTGAATCCATGAGATAGCGGCATTCTAGCGGTAGAGCGGCAGCTAAATGAGGGGATTTTTTGGGTCCCGTTATCTCGAAAACTATCGATTTTAAAAAAATTATAAGGACCATTTTTGTAGATTAAGGCGTTTTTTTTTAAAAAAAAAAGAAAGGAATATTAGCGGGAAATCCATTTTCGGGCCTTGGGGGGCCTTTTTCACCCCTTTCCACCTGTTAAGTTATAACTTTTTTTCGCTAAAAGCATCCCCAAACCTAGAATTGGCCAAGGAAAACTGTACAGATTTAAACTTTTTTCCTTATTTACTGGAATAAGTCTGGAATTCATTAGTTTAAAAAGACTTTAAGGATGGGTTAAAAGGCACAGGTTAAAAAAAACATTGTTACTTAACGACACTTCTTGCTGGTATTAATTCATTATATTTTTTTGATGTTTAAAAAAGGGGGTTTTGCAAGCTAAAAAACACAAAAATTTTTTTGGAAAGTGTAAAAATGAATGGAGATCTCGTAAGAAGTAAGTTATAACTTATTTATTTTTTAGAATAACACTTAAAAAATAAGTTACACTTTATTTTTAGTAGCCAAAATTGTAGCTGTTGTGTTTTTGGTGCTTACTGGAATCCAAATGATACGGTAAAATATCCTGCGAAGAAATAGAAAAATTAAATTTATTATTTTTTATTAAATTGGAATATTTTGCATTAAAAGTATTTTTTAAAAAATCATGAATGATCAAGATTTGATACAAAGTGAGTGGAAAATTTATTCAGCTTTCAAGAAAAGCCCATTTTTAATTTTTATTTTATTTTAGTTGCTAAAATCATCGCTGTAGTTTGTATAGTCGTCGCTGGAGTCAAAATAATAAGGTAAAATTTTAAAGCGAAATTATGATGTCATTTTTTGCATTTTGGTTTTGCTAATTCTTAAAAAAAAATATATTTTGAAAGGAGTAAAAAAAAACCGAAGTCTCATGCGTCCGATTTCCGACATCAAAAGCACAAAAATTTTTTAAAAATTTTTTGTCGGAAACTTATGTCTCATTGATCCGAATTTCGAATCCGATATCCATCAAAAGAAAAATAAGAGCATTTTTCAACCTGTGAAACTGCAACGAAAAATAGAGGAAATAATAAAACTAAAACTTTTTTAATAATTTTAATTTTTCCCAAATTGCCTTTCCCTTTTAAAATTTTTTATAGGGGGTTTTTTAGGGGGATTAAACTAAAAAAAATTTTGGAAGTTTGTTTAGAGAATTCATCTTTTTAAATTTAAAAATTTAAATAACCCTAATTTTCCTATATTCCCCCTTCTTTTTGTACACAATTCTTGATTTTCATAAAGTGGACACAATTTTTTAAAAACCTTTTAAAACCTTAATTTTTTTTTTTTACAAATTTTTTTCCATTAAATTGATCTTCAAGTTCAAAACGCCCAATTTTTAAAAACCATTATCTGGTTGTAACTTGCCTTAAAGTAGGTTTAATTAAATGGGAAAAAAATTAAAAATTAATTAAAAACAAGTTTTTTAAAGGGGGTGAAAAGGGTCCAACTTGGGGAAAAATAAAATTCTGTGAAAAAAGAAAAATGTGAAATGGGTTGGGTTTGATTTTTTTAACTTTGATATGAAAACTCAAAAACGAACGTTGCCGAAAAAGTTTTTTCTTCGTAAAAGATTCGCCCTATAAAATTTGAGTCAAATGGGAAACAGCTTTCAAGACAGACCAATTTTTAAAGCGTTGCAATTTCGTTATAAAAAAGATATATTTGTTTTTTTGCGGTAACTAAAATTATTTAAGGAAGAAGAAAAGGGTTTTTGAATAGGTAAATTCGGAAAAATTTAAAAAACGTTTAAAGATTTTAAATTATACTTGTTCATTTTAATATTCAATATAAATTGAAATTACCCCAACAAAATAAATAAAGTAAGGGTAAAAGACCAGAAAGAAACGTCCAACATTGTACAAAATTAAAATTAATATAACTCCATCCGACGTCGGATAAAATGTTAAAATATTCGGATGAAAAATGGCGTCAAAATGTTCTGACCAATCAAAATACTTTCGGATCATCGGATCGTCGAAAATCGGATGCGTGAGACTCCGGCTAAAGACGGAAAGCTCTTATTTTCTTTTCTTTTGACTGGATATCGGATCAATGAGACATGCAAGTTTTCCGACACACAAAATTTAATAAAAATTTTGTACGTCGGGTCGTCGGATGGACGGAAATCGGACGCATTCCGACCATCCGACGTACGAATTTTAAAAAAAATTTTGTCGGAAAACTTGCATGTCTCATTGATCCGAATTTTGGATCCGATATCCTGTAAAAAGAAAAGAAAATAAGAGCATTTTAAAGGTCAACCTGTAAAACTGCAATAAAAAAAAGAGGAAATAATAACCTAGCGAAACTAAAATATTATTTAATGAAAGAAGAGAAAGTGGTTGTTGAGTATGAGGTAAATTCAGGTTAAGGTTAAAAATTTTTAAATATTTTAAATTATAACTGTTTATTTTGATATTCAATATAAATTAAAATTACCCCAACAAGGTAAATAAAGTAAGGTTAGAAGACCAGAAAGAAACAAGCGACATCATACAAAATTAAAATTAATTTAACTTTATCCGACGTCGGATAAAATGTTAAAATTTTCGGATGAAAAATGGCGCCAAAATGTTCTGACCAATCAAATTACTTTCGGAGGGGAAATCGGATCGGTTGGAAATTTTCCGGAAAAAATGCATGAGGACCTCCGGGCTTTATTTTATGGAAACCAAAAATATTTAAAATTTTAAATATTCATATTAAATTAATGCTTATTAATTTTGTAACACCCTGTAGAGTATCCCTAACATATATTTTACCTATTTTATATTCATAAATATATATTTTTTAGTGATTCATCCGATCGCGATTTGGTTAAAGGTAAGCAGAAAAACCTTACAATTTTAAACCAATAAAATTTAACTTTTATTAATGTTTTTATATTTTTTTTAGTTGCTACAGTCATCGGTGTTGCATGTGTAGTCATTATTGGAATTAACATGATCAGATAAAATGTACGAAGTTATTATGTAATATTTGCCCATTTTTTAGTAATATATTTGATTTTATTAGTATTTGTATGTTTTTATATTTTTTCCATTATCTTTCTTTAAGGCAATCTTGATCTTAAAAAACAGAAATAAGTAATGTCCGAAAATCCCAATTTTAATTTTTAGCCTTACATTTGTTCCAACCAAGATGCTATGAAAATAAAAAGCTGTTTTTTACAACATAAACCTAATTTCTGAACCTAACCAATATTAACCTTCAAGCATAAGCCTTGCTAGAGGCAGCCCTGCCACTCAGCAATGCAAACAACCGTACTACTCTTTGACTCCAACGTCCTGATTGGTCTACCAATCAGCACGCAGAGTACGGCAGAGATTTTTCTTTGTTTTTCACACGCTTGTTCGCACTGCCGAGCGGCAGGGTTGCCTCTAGAGGTGTATGCTTTAAGATACCAACCATATAATTTCCCCAAATTTTAATTAGGGAAAAATTGGCGGTTTTTTGAAAAATAAAAATTTTCCTCCATTACGCATTTATTAAAAATTCCTGATTTCATAAAAAAAGAAAAATTTTAAGGGGAAAAAAATTTGTCTGTTTTTAAAAACCGCATAAGTGACAATGGAAATCTGTCATTCGTCGAAAAAGTAAAATTTTCAAAATAAAGAAAAGTGACAATTTGTATTTTCGTTTTTACATTTACAAAAAAGTTTTGAATAAGTCACTTTAACTTATTTCTTAACTAAAAAATAATAAACAATTAGTGTCAGCGAAATTCCCAGTGCCTAAACAAAATCCCTAATTACTAATAAGCAATTTTGTAATGAATTCTCACGAAAACAAGGTGAAGTTCTAGTGCAGAGTCCCATAATAAGCTCCTCGTCCGATCTGTACAATACTCCTTTTGTTTCCAAGTTTCATATTAGAGGTAGAACATATTTCAGAACTCCCTTCCGAAGACTCCAATTACCTCCAAATCCTAGAACCCAGAATTATAATGAGACCCCAATTCATAGAACCTGAATTCCATATTAATTGTAGGTTTAATCATGGTTATTATAAGAAAATAATTGCCTTTAACATAAAGTTCAAACTGGAGATTTGAAAAATAAAAACAACAACCCAAGAGCAAACAAATATAAAAAACATTGATACAGGGTTCCCCATAATAGACTAGGTACCCATTTTAATTGCTCAGTAAAATTGTTAAAACTTAATTTAAAACTAACGTTTTTACATTAATACAATTCGCTCTTTGGGATTTACTATAACATATGACTTATTCCCAAATTTTTAAAAAATTACGTCTTATAAGTAAGTGCCATTAACTTCAATGCACTTTTTAAGATTTGAAAAGAAATAATTTATGACATGATGAAGGAAAACCTGATCTATTCACCAGACTTCATCAGGAATTCGTACTTTAAGATCTTGGATGTTTTTTGGACGAGCTGCAAAAACCTTTGACTTTAAATATCCCCACAGAAAAAAGTCTGGTGCAGTTAAGTCGGGGGCCCTTAAAAGCCAATTTAAATACCCAAATAGTGAAATGAGCCGCCCATTAAACACTTCTTGCAGAACTCTTAGAGTTTTTACCGGTGTGTACTGTCCCTTTATCTTCTTCTATAAAGTTACTCTTTATGTTTTCACACAAAAAAACTCGTTAAACTAAATAATCCATGAGAATCAAAACGAAACATTAAATTATGTGTTCAAACCAAGGAAGTTTAAAGGTGTATGGAAGCCCAATACTGTAGAACAAAATTGTCCAGGCGTGCAGGGCAGCGGGAATGGGGGGATTGGCCCCGCGGGAATTTGCGCAATGAATAGTAGGTCAGGGCCGGATTTCCATAATTCTTTGTTACTATCTATAAAATTAACATCATCAAATGTCAAATTCCAACATTCACTGTTTTTTTTAATTTTTGCACAAAATTGTTAGTTATTAAAGGATACTACTATAGAATATTTAAAATTATTGTGTAATATTAGATTTTATATCATCTGATATAATATGGAAAGAATAGATGGCGCCACTTTACTGCCTTCTATTTAATTGGTCGATATTTTTGGAAGTTTTGTATTTTTACCAAAAATCTTTGTAAATAAATAAAAACACGATTTTTTAAAATAAATTTCAAACATTGTATGATAGTATTATGTACTTATCACCAATTTTGTGATAAAAGAAGGGCAAGATAGTGTAAATAAGTTTAATCTAATCCTAAGATTCTGGTTGTACATTAAAAAGTTAAAATTTTTATAACTGCTTTAGGCATATACTTTTCACTAATAACAAACATTCATGAGACAGAATAACAGTGGTTAAAAATGTTTAGTAACCTTTGGTACCTGAGTATCCATTGTAACAGTATCCGTTAAATATTATGTGTGTACAGTATGTCGAGCTTAAAAAGTTGATAATGCAAGATTAAGAAACCAAAAATCTAATTTATTTTTAAACAAATGGTATTGTCTCGAAAGTTGCCCCCTCTCCGATTTTGATCAAATTTGGTATACAGGGGTTTTTTGGGGCGCTGATTACAAATCTGAAAAATATCTTTTCGGCAACGTTTCGTTTCCGAGATCTTCATCATCAAAGTTGAAAATTAAACTAACCTCATTTTCACTATATTCTCCTTCTGTACAAATTTGATTTTACACTAGTGGCACAAATATTTAAACACCTTTTAAAACCTGTTTTTTATTTATTTTACATCTTTTTTCCATTAAATTGAACTTTTAGTTCAAAGCAGAGCATATTTGCTAAAAAAAAGTGTAAAAAAGGTGTAAAATAAACATAAAAAAAGTTTTTAAAAGGTGTTTATGAAATATTGTGTGCCAATTTAGTGTAAAAATCAAGAATTTTGTGCAAAAAGAAGGAGGAATAGTGTAAATAAGGTTAGTTTGATTTTCAAGTTTGATGATGAATATCTCGAAAACGAAACATTGCCGATTTTTTTTTAGATTTGCAATCAGCGCTCCAAAAAACCGTACCAAAATTGTACTTTTTTTCATTCAATTAGAGGTATATATTAAAATTTGCCTGGTCTGCCCAGTAATCAATAATTTTGATCCTTTAAAAGAGTGTACTAAATTATTAAATGAAATAAAAGTACCTAAATGTAAACCTTATTTCTTTTTAATAATCCACATAAATACACAAACATTGTGGAAATCATCTAAAAGATAGTTAAGATTGCCTTACTTTTCTCACTAATATTTCCTATGAAATTTTCATTTTCTATTATTCATAATTGATATATTAATATTTATTCGGTTAGCTAACGTTACGTCTTATAAGAAGCACCTAATTTAAATATAAAAAATACTTACCTAAAGTTAAAAAGACGGGTATGTTACCCTTGGATTTGCAAGACAAAACCATACAACCTCTAGTCATTTTGTTACGATATTATAAGTAACAAACAATAAACACAAAATTATAGTAACAATTTAATAAACACTAATCACTAAAATAAGAAGGTTTTGATCAATCCAAAAAACGGTACTCCGGCTCTCATAAAATTATAATGTGATGGCTAACTTCACACTGATTTATCAGTGTGTAAGTAGGCAACACATTAAATTATTTCGTGGAATTTTGTTATTGCGCAGAATCGGCGGGGCCAACTCTGACAGTTATTTTCATACTGGGCTGGACATTTTTTGATCGAATGGGCTATAGCATTGGGCTTCCATACACCTTTAAATTTCCTTGGTTCAAACCTAATGATGCTTTATTAGAAAAATGACCTTTTACGAAAATCAATTTTTCCTAGTTTTGTGACAGGTGTCTACTGGATTAAAAATATGTTGATTCAAATCCCAAAGGCCATAGAAGATAATAATATAAAAAAAGGAACTGACTTATTTCATACAGAATTTATTTCAATATCAAAATAGGTAGTCTATTATGGAGAACCCTGTATAACCTCGACAAATAAAACTCACACAAAGTCCATCTTTAGATTAGTGCTTTTTTATTTCGCTCTGTTGGATTTCTTTGCGAGGCTTGTTTGCAGTGACAATGTCATAGAAATTGTCAGCATATTGACTAAAAGTGCCAACTAAAGCAAAATAGGGTACCAATAAAAAATATTTGGTACCCTATTTTGCTTATCCTTGCTTGCTTTATACTTTTGAATGGGATTTAATTTTTTTAGTAACTAATAAATTTTTTAAGGCAATTGGCGATACTTTTATTTACATTCTATTTGATAAAAAATTGTTTTCATTCAGTTGGCATATGGTGAATACTATACTAATATATATTTATTTTGTAGATGTAAGACCAACTCCTACTGAAGAAATATCAACAAGATATGCTACTCTTTCAGTATTATTTATATTTTTAACATCATTGAGTGCTCTTTATGTTGTATATCAAACATTCCCTCAAGTTACAAAGTAAGTATAAAGAAAAAGCAGTAAAACTGTCAATTTTTAAATTTGGACCTGTGTATTTTTTCATTATTTGTTTGCGTACCGAAGTAATATGTCAACAACTGCAGGATTAAATCATTTTACTGAGTTTGTTCAGAAGTGTTTTGAGGATAGGATGTATGTTCGTGCCTCCTTTTTTGACTTAACAAAGGCTTTTGATTGCGTGTCTCTTAAGTTGCTGATACAAAAACTCTCTAAATATAAATTTTGTTGTAACAGTGTCAAACTTATTGAATCATATTTGTCAGACTGCCTTCAATATGTAACTTATAATGGCACAACATCCAGTGCAGCCCCTGTTAATTATGGAGTACCGCAGGGCTCTGTTCTTGGCCCTGTTCTATTCCTTTTATATGTAAACGATATTAGTGCCTGTAGATAAGAGTGTAGATATTATTTTGTATGCTGATGACACCACGGCGCTTACTAAAACATGTGATTTGGCTCAACTAGACCAGCAAGGTAAGAATGTGGAATG